>PVKH010015133.1:0-16213 GCA_004027955.1 Chaetophractus vellerosus | reverse complement strand
CACCATGGGCGGGCCGGAGCCGCCGTGGGCAGGGCAAGAAGCTGCCACGGACAGGGCAAGAGCCGCCACGGGCAGGGCAGGTCGCCCGCGGATGGAGTGCAGCCAGCCACCCGCGAACTGAAGCAAGCGCCGGCCGTGAACGGACGCAGAGACCGCCCACAAGCGGGGAAAGCCGCGCCTGCGCAGTGACCACTCTTGGTGCGTCGCCGCAGCGGGGGGAAGGGGAGATATGTAATAAAATAAATAAAAATCTTTAAAAAAAAAAAAAAAAGAATTCTCAGCTGGCAATTTTTCTCTCTCAGTATCCTAACTGTGTCATACCACTGTGTTCTTGCCTACATGGTTTCTGATGAGAAATCCCTGCTGAGTCTTACTGGGCGTCCCTTGTATGTGATGGTTTGCTTCTCCGTTGCAGCTCTCAGAATTTTCTCTTTATCTTTGACATTTGACATTCTGAGTAGTATGTGTCTTGGAGTTGGTCTAGTCATATATTCTGATTGGAGTTCGCTGTACTTCTTGGACATGTAAGTTCATTTCTTTCATGAGAGTTGGGAAGTTTTCAGCTATTATTTCCTCACATATTCTTTCTGACCCTTTTCCCTTCTCTTCTCCTTCTGAAACTCTCATGACACTTGTGTTGTTGTGTTTTGTGTTGTCATTCACCTGCCTGAGCCCCTGCTCAATTTTTTCCATTCTTTTCTCTTTTCTCATTTCTCTTCAATTTCAACTGTTCTGTCTTTGGTATCACTGATTCTATCATTTTGTGTTTGCTGTTTTATGTGTCTAATGTGTTTTTATTTCACCTGTGTGTCTTTCATCATATGAGCTGTTTTACTTTTCTATTCAGGTTTTCACATTCTTCTTTGTCCTTGCTTAGTGACATCTTCATTTCCTTTATCTGTTTAACCATATTGTCTTTCAATTCATTAATTTGATTTTGGAAATATGTGTGAATCTTGTTGATTAGTTGTCTCAAATCCTGTGTCTCTTCTGGGGCTTTGATATATTTCTTTTCTTGGACCATTTCTTCCATTTTCTCAGTATGGCTTGGAGTTTTTATTGAGATTGCATTAAATCTGTAGATCAGTTTGGGTAGAATTTACATCTTAATGATATTTATTCTTCCAACCCACGAATATGGAATATCCTTCCATTTACTTTGATCATTGTTGGTTTCTTTTAGCAATGCTTTATAGTTTTCTGAATATAGTTTTTTATGTCTTTGGTTAAATTTATTCCTAAATATTTGATTCTTTTAGTCACTGTTACAAATGGAACTTTTTTCCCTGACTTCCTCCTTGCATTGCTCATTAGTAGTGTATAGAAATGCTACTGGTTTTTATTTATTTATTAATTACATATCCCCCACTTTCTACTTGTTCTTGCTGTGTTCATTTTTGGGTTCTTCTGTGTCTGCTTGTCTTCCCCTGCTGCAGCGACCCACTGAGTCAGCTCACCGGGCGGCGGCCTGCCTGCTCATGGGGGCTTGCACTGCCCATGGCGGCTTGCCCTGTCCGCAGCGGCTTGCCTTCTCAAGGCGGTCTGCCCTCTTGAGGAGGCCCCAGGAACCGAACCCGGGGCCTCCTATGTGGTAAACCAGCGCCCTACCAATTGGGCTACAGCCGGCCCCCTGCTACTGGTTTTTGTGCATTAATCTTGTATCCTGTCACTTTGCTGAATTGTCTATGAGTTTTAATAGTTTTGTTGTGGATTTTTCGGAATTTTCTAAGTTTAGGACCATATCATCAGAGAATAATGTTTTATTTCTTCTTTTGCTATTTAAGTGACTTTTATTTCTTTTTCTTGACTAATTGCTCTAGCTAGAACTTCTAGCACAATATTGAATAACAGTGGGAGAGTGGGCATCCTTGTCTTGTTCCTTATCTCAGTGGGAAAACTTTCAGTCTTCACCATTAAGTACAATGTTAGCTGTGGGTTTTTCATATATGCATTTTATCATATTGAGAGAGTTTCCTTCTATTCCTGTCTTTCAGAGTGTTTTTTTTTTATCAAGAAAGGATGTTGTATTTTGTCACATGCCTTTTCTGCATCAATTGAAATGATCATGTCATTTTTCTTCTTCAATTTATTAATGTGGCTTATTATACTGATTGATTTTCTTACGTTGACCCACCCTTGCATACATGGTATTAAGTCCACTTGATTGTGATGTATATTTGTTTTGATGTGTTTTTGGATTTGGTTAGCAAGTATTTTGTTGAGGATTTTTGCATCTATATTCATTAAAGAAATTGGTCTGTAATTTTCTTTTTTGTAAAACTTTATTTGGCTTTTGTATTAGGGTGATATTTGCTTCACAGAATGAGTTTGGTAGCATTTCTTCTTGTTTAATTTTTTGGAAGATTTTGAGCACAAAGATTGGTATTAGATCGTCTTTATTTTTTATTATTTTTTAAAAAATTATATATCCCCCCCCTTTCTGCTTGTTCTTGCTGTGTTCATTCTTGCGTTCTTCTGTGTCTGCTTGTCTCCCCCCACCTGTTGCGGCGACCTGCCAAGTCGGCTCACCGTGCTGTTGCCTTGCCTGCTCGTGGGTGGCCTTGCCTGCTCATGGGCGGCTTACCCTGCTCGCAGGCGGCTTGTCCTGCTTGCGGGGGCTTGTCCTGCCTGTTGCGGCCTGCCCTGCCCGTGGCAGTTTTGCCCTGCCCACGGCAGCCTTGCCCTGCCATGGCAGCTTGCCTTCTCAAGGCAGTCTGCCTGCTCAAGGAGGCCCCGGGAACCGAACCTGGGGCCTCCCATGTGGTAAACCGGCACCCTACCAATTGAGCTACAGTCGGCCCTCCTTAGATCTTCTTTAAATGATGGATAGAAGTCAACTGTGAAGCCATCTAGTGCCTTAATAAAAGCCAACAGATTTCTGGTATTTTGCATCAGCACCCCTTTGGCTAATACACTTATTTTTATGCAAAACAGTCATGTATTTACAACTGCATAAGATGGTTGAAGTCCTGCATCTTGAGTATCAAGAAGAATGTGTTAGAGCTGGAAGGCATCCAGAAAATGGGAACTAAAATCATCAAGGGGCTAGAAAGGCTTAAAAGATTTATTCCATCAGTGTTGAATGATCCTTGGGGATATAATTTAAAAACTTTAGCCTTGCAAGGGGAATTAGGCTTTAGCTAGTCCAACCTGTTACTTAATTCAGGAATTCATTTTATGATAATCTTGACAAATGGCTCTGTTTCCTCTGTTTGAAATCTGGAAGGTGCAGTTAAAAGTGGTTGACTCTAGAGATGTGCTGCCTGTGTTTAAATCCTGGCCCTACCACTTACTGGCTGAGTGACTATGGGCAAGTTTTAAAATTTTCTGTTCCCCATTTTCCTGGCTTAATATTGCTAGGAGCTGTATCCCTGGTAGGAAATACAAGGGTCCTTACTTCCAGGAATCTTCCATCTAATATAAGAGATGAACTGAGAATTGCATAAATGATAAATAGTATTATAAATCTTGTGAAAGAAGTATATTCAGGTTATAGTAGTTACATTAAAAAGGGAATTTTCAATATAGGCTTGAGTAGTGAAAAAGGAGGTGAGGAGGGGCATCATAGAACATGTGACTGTGTTGAAAGAATTTCTATCAATTATTTCTAGTTCTGTCTTTTAGAGTAATATAAATCAGTTCCATTTTTTTTCTTCTGTATGACAGCTCTTCACCATATCAAATGTAAAATTATAAAATGTATATGTTAGGTAAATCTGGATTTTTTTACCATAGTTTTTGAGAATATTTTGTATATTTTGACTATAATTTTGGAAAAACAAAATGGATCCCCAATTGGTAGTAATTTTATAGGACTCTTTGATTCAAGAAATTATATGGGCTGTAAATTATAATTTCTTTCCATCAATTCCTGGAGGTTGTTTAGTGAAATTTGAAAATTCAAATAAATTCCAAAACTTTTGAGTTCAAAGTATTTTGAGGTAACTTCTAGATATCCATTAGAGCAGTGTATTATTTAGGATTAGATTCTTCTGGGAATTATAGAAATCTTCAAATTAAGAGTGGTTTAAACAAGATACAAATATTTTGCTTTATTGTAAAAGCTGAGCAGGTGGCCCAGACTGTTGATTCAGTGGTGTCTGGAATATGGGCTTCTCCTTCCTGTTACTCCTCACTATACTAAGTTTGCCAGGTTGCTATGACTATTACCCCACAGCAGTTTGCCTTAAACCAGGGGTTCTTAACCTTTATCTGTTCCACAGACCCCTTTGCCAGTCAGGTGAAAACCACGGACCTCTTCTCAGAATGTAGTGGTAGATGGTTTTATGACACTCAACATCAGAGGTCTGAGAAAATAAAGATAGTAAGTTGATTGTTTTCAATTCAAGGTCATATACCCTCCCAAATCTTTCCCTGGTTAAGAACCCCTGCCTTAAACAATAGGAATTTATTGGTACATTGTTTTGAAGCTAGACAAAGTCCAAAATCAGCAAAGCTTCCTTTCTCCCAGAGTCCCTAGCATTCTGATGCTGGCTGCTGGCAGTCCTTGGGGTTCCTTGGCTTGTCTCTTTGCCTCCCATCAAATGGCAGTGTTTTTCCTTTCTGGTTTCTGTGACTTCAGGTTCTCTTTATAAGGCCTCCAGTAATATGGATTAAAACCCACCTGGTTCTGTTAGCCATACCTTAACTGAAAATTACATCTTCAGAAGGTCCTATTTACAATGGTTCACAACTATAGGGATGCATATTAAACTTTAGAACATGTATTTGTGGGGTACATAATTCAACTTACCATACTCCCCCTGCCTGCCCTGACCTCAGACAGAGTTTAGGATGGTGGCATTGGAATTCAAGGCTGTGAACTGGAGAAAGGCATAAAGAAGAAGCTGCCCAGGACATTTCTGCTTGCACGTTATTGGCTGGAACATAGTCACATTGGCCACAACTAGCTAGAAGAGGTTCTAGGATGCAGTTTCCACTCTGGGTGGCCATGTGCTGAGATTTAATTGAGAGTTCTATGCCAGGTAAAGAAGGGTGGAATAGATAATGGTGGACAACTGAAGGGTCTGACAGACCTGGTAGCATCACACATGTTTGGTATGGGCCTACCAGAGTAAGCATAGTTGTTTAATGAACGAATGCCCCTTATTGCTATTGTCAAAATAGATATTTATCTGGATATTTACTCTATACATGGCAAATTATGGCCAGTTTTTCTGTCCTTAGTGTTTTTATAGTAATTTTTCTTTCTCATCCATGTTTTCCTTTTACAAAAAAGGTATTTCCAAAAATTTTCAGCCAGATAACAGAATTTCATTTCTTTTATTGTTTCTGTTTTTTCACCCATGAAAATTTGGAGTTCTGTTAAAACTCTTTGCGTGTATCTTTGATCAACAGAATCCTAGCACATAGAAGGTACTTAGCATATATTTTTAGATTGAAAAATAAATGCTAATAAAATTTTGATGAATCCAAAACTTTCAATTATTTCCTTAGAAAAAGTTTATGCCTGTAATATGCATAGAAGAAATTCTTAGTTTTAAATCTGTTTTTATTATAAGATTTTTAAGAATATTCATTTGCCTTTCAGGTAGAATGTGATAATAAGATAACTGTTTGAATTTATTTAATTGTGGCTAAGTATTAATTTCCTTAAGGAGTAGTAGGGGTTGGCATTGTTCATGTTGGATTGTTGAACTGTCAATACCCTGCTGGCTGTGCCAAACTGTCATACTGTTGGCACCCATCTCACTGTGCCAAGCTATTGGTCAGAGAGAAAGATACCTAAGAGATATCACCTCATTCCAATACAATTTTCAGGGTCTTCAGCAAAAGCATGACCTACAGAGGCTCTAATGGGAAGACATTTACTCACATAGAGAAGAGACAGAGCAAGGTCACCTTCACTAGTGGACATCGGCCCCCCATGGCTAGCAGGTCCCAATCCATTGGCCAGTGCCAGAGGAGCTCATTCCTCTTGTGCCATAGTGGTAGAAAGCTGCTTTTCCTTGCCAGGAACAGATATACCACTGCAGTGGTGTGGAGGGGCGGTGAACCACATGCCATAAAAGGGACATGCTTCAGCTAGATTGTCTCCAGTGAATGTCTGCATGCACTTGGGACAGTAAGGGAAGGAATACACATCTCCATCTGCTAGCAGATGTGTTTTATCTTGCCAAGCTAACACATCTGGTCCCAAGCACAGGGTTTATTTGTGGGTCACAGGCAAAGGCTACAGGCTACCATAGTTCCGCACATGTTCCCTACCATAGTTCAGCACAAAAAACAGGAATTCTTAATGCATTTGATTCTTTTAACCTCATATATACAAGTAGCTTATCAGTATGCTTAACCATTTCAAGTGATGATACCATTTCTTTTCCAAGCAATAATACCATTTCTTTTCCAGTGTTTCATGGAGAAAAACTTCTTCATGTATAAAGATACATGAGTCAATTATTTCCTCAGATATCTTAGACAAAGTAATATTTTATCATTATATTATTTTCTAGTGCATTCACACATCTTTGATTTGTCTGTTTTCCAGTTTAACACGTGGCGTTAAAAAACAAAACACCTACTCCTTGACTGTTAGAGTCCTGGGTCTTACTTCTTTGATCTGGAAAGACCACATATGTTCTCAGGAATTTTAATTATTAAATGGGAATGGAGGAATTACTCTTCTCAATTGTTTTGGCAAAGGGATTTTAAATGCTAGTGATTTTCATTCAGGCTATTAAGGATATGAGGAGAGACCTACTTATGCCACCCAGGTAATTGTTTGTGTATTATAAATTTCCCAAAGGTGAGTAATAAACTACATAGGCATCAAGAAACCATTTAGGCTATTTTAATGGAATAGAAAGTCCCTGAAATTAATAATGCTTTCTGGAGTCTTAGAAGCATACTTTAGAAGAATTGTAAGTTATGTTGCTTGAACTTGATTTCTCCCAGTTTGTTTATTTTAAATGCCGAGGAAGTAGCTTTCAACTTTGTTAATGTTTTTGAGATGATAAATTACTGCTTGAGAAAGTTATTAAGGTAAAAATATGTTTTTTAAAATAGGGAGCTCAATTCTTCCTAAGTCAGTACAATTAATGTCTGAATTGCTCTGACTGGGGCATTATTCCGTTGTGGTTAAACATGCTGGCTCTGAAGTCAGACTGCTTGGGATAACAGGTGCCACCATTTACTATGTGACCTTGGTCTAATTATTTAACTTATCTGTGCTTCAGGTCACTCATCTGTACAATGGAGGATAATAATACTCCATAGGGTTGGTATAAGGTTGAATGAGCAGGGTAGCTAACACATAGAATAACACTTAGTACATAATAAACACTTAATAAATGTCATTATTTTTATTATTGTTAATAACATGTTTGTCATAATGAGTTGAAACCTGACACCAAGAAATATGTAGGAGATAATACTAGCTGGCTCCTTAGTTTCTAGCACATAGTCTGTGTGCCACTAATCAAAATTTAGGACATATGTTTGGTGGAAGAGGAGATTGATGGGTTTAGTTTTGAATGTGTTGAATTTGATATGTTTGTGGGATATTAATTTTGAGATACATAAATTTGAAGGAGAGGACAAAGTCATTGGCATATGGATGGTAGTTAAAACTATAAGGGATGAATCACATAGTTTAAGGAATGCTCTCAGGAATACCTTGAGCCTAGGTTGGAAACCTGGGGACACTAACCTTTAAAGAACAGGTGGTGGATCAGGAAGCCATAAAGAGAGCATCTGAGAGTTAGTAAGAGAACCAAGAGAGATCAGTGCCACCAAAAAGAGAGGGAGTAATCAATAGTGTCTAGTACAGCAGACTACCTTACAATAAGCTGAAAACTGAAAGTATACATGGTTTGATAATGGGTATTTGGGGAGCTTTTGGTTTCAGTAGAAGAGTGGTAGCAGAAGCCAGATAGCAGTGAGTTTAAAATGGTGATAAAGACTACTTCTGAGAAATTTTGATGTGACAGATGTTGGAAAAGAGAGGAAGATGCAGGGGTATTGGAGACTTGGACATGTTTATAGCCTGAGGAGAAAGCACTATTAGAAATGGAAAAGGTCTATCAGGCAAAATACAATCAAACCAAAATATGGAGAGAAAAAAAGAAATGGAAAAGGTCATATTAAAGAAATTGTACAAAATATACAATTTTGTACAATTTTGATGAGACTGGCCTTGAACAGGAGAAGGGCTACAACATCCTCTAAAATTGGAGGAAAGAGGTGTGTGGATATAAGTAAGTTTAAGATAGAGATTCAAGAAGATAAGGGGAATCACTCCTAAAGATGGCTTCATTTTTACCAATGAAATAGAAGGTGAGTTTGCTGAAAGGGGTCAGAGGTTGAATAGATGTTTTGAGGAGAATGGTGAAAGTTTAGAGTAATCAATGAGGAAAATAGGGGAGGAGGCTGACCAATTTGTTCCTTGAGTGAGAGATTTTTTTTCACCTGTACTTGAATACTGTACAGTATTAAAGTATATCACTATTAATGTTGATTCCATGAATTTGTTATATGAAAGGGGAAGGGTTGTTTCATTTAATGCAACATATATTTAATAGCATCTGCTATGTAAAAACAGTGTGCTTCATACTTCTTGGAAGATTCAGTTGAGTACTACTGTGTCTTATTCAAGGAGGGTATGAGCTAATAGCTCATACTATTTGTCATTTATCATGTTTATAATAGCTTAAAAATGGTAAATGGCATATGAATTTTATAAACACAGTGTAAGGGTTTAAAAGAGAGATCCCATCAGATGGGAACAGGAAGGCTTTATGGAAAAGGAAAAAAAAAGGCTACTGTGGATTTTCTGACAAAACAGTTTCAAGGAAACTAGATCTGAATTTATCTTAGCAATCATTTATGCTCTATAGTACAGTGACTGTCCTTAAGCCAAAGAGGAGAAATAGAGTAACAAAATAATGAATTCTGTTCTGTCCAAAAGATATTCCAAAGTTGATTATATTTTTATGAAGGACTCTAGAATTCAGTAATCCTTCCCACACCTATTTAGTGAACATCTTGCTGCTGAAGTAGAGAGATGACTAAGATTGAATTTTTGTCCCAAGGAGTGTGTACTCTAGAAGAGACAGAAATAAAAAGGGATAACTTCAGTTCTGTGCAATAAGTGTTACAAGCAGTATATATGTGAGTAAAGAAATTTGGGGATATAGTGGGAGGAAGCATGAATAGATGATTATGTTATTACTACAGCAAATATTTCCCTTTTCTTTTCTTTAGTTGGAGAACATCAATTGACAGGCCATAAAGTGGCAGTTAAAATCTTAAATAGACAGAAGATTCGCAGTTTAGATGTTGTTGGAAAAATAAAGCGAGAAATTCAAAATCTAAAACTCTTTCGTCATCCTCATATTATCAAACTGTAAGTATTTTTGTACCTAACAGCACAAATGAGAAAACTATCATAAGTGTTTTTTTATGAATTTTGAAATAATTGGTAATCTTTAGCTAAACCAATCATTACTTTCAAAAATATATATTTTTAATATTCATATTCAGCAAGTGTTAATTCATCTAACTTCCATCAATCCTTTTATGCACATTCTTGGTTTAGAATTAAAAGACATTGTTTTAAAATTGGTATTATATTCAAGTGATAATTGCAGCCTTGGACGTTGACTCGTAATCTCTAGTATTCACTTTAAAGGTCATTCAGGAATTTAATATTTTTAGGTTCATTTTTATAATTTTTTTCTAGTCATTTTTCATTTAACAGGGTATTTTCTTTTTGGAAAATGTAGAAAATAACTATTAAAGATTATCCCATATAGTATGTTACTTGTAGCATTGCAAGTATTACTGTGATTGCTAATTGTAAAGCTTTTTGGAAGCCAAATGAAATTTTTTTTTGGAATAAGACAAGTTACAAACTTAAAAGATGAATAATATAAATACTAAAATACTAATAAATAAACTAATTAAATTAAAAGATAAATGAGATAATTAAAGATAGATTAAACCCATAGAAAATTTTTGCATTAAGTATGTGACAATTCCTTTAAATCTTTTGAAGTTGCAGTTTAATATTTATTAAGAGAATGTAACATAATAGACATTGAAAATTGTCTTTATTTTCCGTCTTAATGCTTGGATAAAATGTTATAAAATTAATAATCTCACTTATTGAGTACTTAATAGTGGCTAGGAACTATACTGAGCATTTTCCATTTATAATTTCACTTTATTCTCATGATCAACTTGTAAGTATTATTATCCTCATCTCATAGACAGGGAAACTGCATATCTAAAGAGATCAGCAACTTGTCTAAGGTCATATAGCCAGTAAGTTGCAGAGCTAATATTTGAGTTCAGATCTGACTCCAAATGCCATGCTAATAATCTCTACTCCAGTACTCCAGTCTTTCTAAAAATAGAGAGATGTATAAACCACTTTTAAAGGAAAAATAAATGTGTGGAGCCCCGATTTTGCCTTAGTTATTATTATTTTTTAACCTTTTTAATTGAAGTTTATTCATACATGAACATCCATAAATAATAAGTGTATAAAAACGTGTATACAGTGTATACAAAGCTCTGAATTTTGTGTTTCAAAAGACTTTATCAAGAAAATGAAAAGGCAGCCTACTCAATGGGAGAAAATATTTGGAAGCCACATATCCAATAAGGATTTTTTATTTTTATTAATTTTTTAATTTTTTAAAAAGATACTTAGATTACATACATGTTACACAGAAAATATAGGGATTCCCATATGCTCCACCTCCCACACCCGATAAAGGTTTGATATCCATATTATATAAAGAGATCATACAACCCAATGTTAAAAAGACAAGCAGCCCAATTAAGAAATGGCCAAAGGCTTGAATAGACATTTCTTCAAAGAGGAAATATAAATGGCCACAAAGCACATGAAAAAATGTTCATCATCTTTAGCTATTAGGGAAACACAGATTAAAACTACACAGAGATATCATTTCAAACTTTCTAGAATGACCATTATTATAAAAACAGAAAACTATAAGTGCTGGAGAAGATGTGGAGAAATAGGAACACTCCTTCACTATTGGTGGGAATGTAGAATGGCACAGCCTTTGTGGAAGACAGTTTGGTGGTTCCTCAAGAAACTAAGCGTAGAACTACCATATGATCCAGCAGTCCCGTTACTAGAAATATATTCAGAAGAATTGAAAGCAGTGATGTAAACTGGTATTTGCACACTGATGTTCATAGCAGCATTATTCACAATTCCTAAAATATGGAAACAACCCAAGTGTCCATCAACCAATGAGTGGATACACAAAATGTGGTATATATATACAATGGAATGCTATTCAGCTGTAAAAAGAAATGAAATCAGGATACATATGACGACATGGATGAACCTTGAGGACATTATATTGAGTGAAGTAAGTCAGACACAAAACAACAAATATTATATGGTTTCACTAATATGAACTGAAATGATAACTCACGGAGTTAAACTCTAGAGTATAGGTTACTAGGAAATTGAGTGTGGGTTGAGGAATGGGAGCTGATGCATAATGTATGTAGACTTTTGAAATAAGGTTTATTGTAAAAGTGTGGAAATGAATAGAATTGATGATAATATATTATAGTGATTTTAGCTAACACTGCTGATTTATAAATGTGATTGTGGCTGACGGGTGGTCTGTGGATGTAATATTTCAATTGAAAGGAAGCTAGAGAATAATGTAGGGACTGTATGACATAGTGATTTTGGTGGTAGATGAAGATTGTGGTTAATAGTAAGAATATAAGAATGTTCTTCCTTTACAAAATGTTCAGTATATGATGATAACATGGGAAAATTACACCTAATGTAACTCAGGGATTATATTTAACAGTAATATTGTAATATTTTTGCAGCAGTGGCAAAGAAGAAATTATATCAGTTCTAAGGGACAACAATAGGGGGGTATAAGAGGGTATGAAATTCTTCCTTTTGGAGTAATGAAAACATTCTAAAATTGACTGAGGTGATGACAGCACAACTCTGTGATGAATATGAGAGCTACACAGTGTATGCTTTGAATGATTGTACTAAGCATGGAGCTGTATAACACAATCCTATGGTGGACGATGGACTGTAGTTAACAGAACAAATACGAGAACATTCTTTCATGAACTATAACAAGTATATTACACTAATATAGGGTATCATTAACTGGGTGGATTTGCAGAAAAATACACCAAATATAAGATATTCTGTATTATCTGGGTGGGCCCAATGTAATTACAAGGGTCCTTTCAAAAGTGGAAGAGGGAGACAGAAGAAGAGAGCCAGAGAAAGAGATGTGCAGATGAAGCAAGATTCTGAGTGATGTGACAGGGGCTTGATCAGCAATTGCTGGCTTTGAAGATGGAGTAAGGAGCCCATGAACTAAGGAATACAGGCAGTCTCTAAAAGCTGGCTAATGCATGAAAATGGATTCTCCTCTAGTAGCTCCAGAAGGCACTGCAGCCCTATCGATATTTTAATTTTAGAACAGTGAGATATGCGTTGAACTTTTAACCTTTAGAACTGGAAGATAATAAATTTGTATTGTTTTAAGCCACTAAGTTTGAGGTAACTTATTACAGCTCCAATAAGAAAGTAAAAAAGTAACACTCTTGAAATCCTTAAATGAATGGCTGATCCAGGTATTGCTGGTATTTGGGACATTTAATATCTATCACTACACTTATTGCTATTGTAAATTTGGTATTTCAGTGACAGGGCCCATGGAGTTCATCTTACCAACAGCATATCTATGTCACTGGCTGTTCAGAGGAAGTTCTTTTAGGTTTTGTGTGCTATTGGGTACCCTGTGATGATACTGCTGCCATGAAACCTCCATTCTTACAGTAAACTTCCATGTCATTTGATCTTCACTTGAAAAACTTTACTCAGTGAAAAATATAAACAAAGAAAAGAGGCCTCTGAAATTGCATGGCAGTACTTGAGCAAAAGGTTATCATCTAGGACCTATGTTCTAATGATGATTCAGAATATGTATATATGATTTTTTAGGTTATTATAAGAATTAAAATACCACCTATGAGCTCAATGACACACCTCGCCTATCCTCTGTTTCATAACTTTACAATAGGAAATATGACTACTCGATAGGGTTATTTGAGGATTAAATGTGTTGACACTGGTATAATACCTCATATTTGATGAGCATTGGCCAAAAGCAGGAACGGATAGCCTATAAGCTCATAACAGTCCTCTTTCATGATTCAAAATGTCTCTTTGTTTTCAGTTAACTGAAGCAGATCGTTATCAACTGCTGAAAATTGTTGAAAATATCAGTTCATATTTTCTGCTCCATTTTAGTGGTGATTTTATTCTAGTGAGAGTTACTGAGTGACTTCCAGACTAAATGTCTTTTCTTTATTGAATGCCCGTTGGTCAGACTAAAAGTATCACATGCAAAGTAAGAGTGGAGAAGGTAAGATCTCTCAGCATTTGCCTTATGCCTTGACCGCAACACTTATAGAATGCCAATCCTGAAAGACTCCAGGGAATTTTTGTCTGTATAGGGTATGAATCCTAGTTTCTGTTCTTTTCCTAAAAACAGAAATCATATTTTGTTAGTAAACAGTTGTAATTGTCATGAGGATTTAATAAAAGCATATTTAGATGCCATATCTAACACTGTTTTCTTGCCTTCATTTTTAATTATTATTTCAAATTGTTAATTTTGTTTTGACTGTCTGTTTCTGATGTAGGAATATGTAATTATTTGCCATGTTAGTTTGTGAAGGAGTTATGGAACATTCTCAGGATTGGTCAGAAAGTAGTTGAGAGAAGTGACTTTAATGTATAAAGCTTTTGGCATCCAACCTTGTGTTTAATCCATTCAGCCACATTGCCTCTTTAATTCTAGATCAGAATTTTTTTTTTTGAAAGCACTTGAGTATTTTTGCTTTAGTACAAGCTTACTGACATAGCCTCTAATAGTGTTAGTGATTTAAACAGGGAGAGAGACCTGATCCTTTGAGTGGTTTTATTTTGTGTGGTCTTAGACTTAACTGCCAAGAATAGTTTCCCTGTTAGAGAATGGGCCTCTAGAATTAACAAAAAAGTTTGAACACTAAATACCAAAAATGAAGTATATTTGTAACATGATTTCTCTGTTAACTCAAATTGGAAAAAATATTATCAGGCTACACCCCACTGGGGGAAAATTAAAAGGAGCAAATATGATTTAAAGGAAAATCCAAAATTTTCCTTGAACTAGAATATGTTGAATTGATTTTTAACCTCACCTTCATAGATCTGAAGGAAACTTGATTTTAATGGGTCAAAAGATCAATACTTTCTAATTTTGTAGCGATGGTTTTTCCTGCCTTTTCCTTTTAGTATTTACCAACCTATGGACAGTCTTAATTTTTAACATTGTTAACTACAGTACCTTGAAATACTGTAATACCTTAAGTTTCTATGACATCATAGTCTTCTAATTTCCTTCTTCCATTTTCGCCTCCTTTTAAAACGTTCTCTTATATGTTCTTCTTTATCTGACTGGCCATTAAATATTGATGAAATTTAGCATTCTGAGTTAGTATACCTTTCTTAGTGAACCCTCTCTGGATGACATCATCTACTACCATGGCTTCATTTGTTGTTTCCACACCGGTTATTTCCAAATATATATTTCTGGCCCATATATTTCTTTTGAATTCTGAATGCATTTATCTAACTGTTTATTGGATATTTCCATTCTGAATTCACAGAGTCATCTGACACTAAGTTGAATTTTCTTTCTCTCCCAAAATTCTATTTTTGTTGTTGTTGTTAATGAGGATACCATCCACCTAATTTCCTAATCCTGAAAACTGGGCATCATCTTCAATTCCTCCTTTTCCCTCACTCCCTACATAGAATTAATCATTAAGTTTTGCAGTTCTTTTTTGTAATGTCTGCTGAATCTGTCCATTTTCCTCTGCTCTTACTGTCAGGCCACCATATTCTCTTGCCTGAAGGACTTCACCTGTTGCCTCTGCCTGGAAAACTTTAACCACATCTCTTTCCTTCTAGGCTGTCAATTCCAACTTGCCTTTTAGATCTCCGCTTTTAGATGCAATTCCCCCTGGAAAACCTACCTTACCCCCTAAAACGGCTTGGTTTCTTTCTATCTGTTCTCAGAGCACTCATCATTCACCTATTCCAAACCCTTTAGCATTGTATTGTAATTGCCCATTTTCTTCTTGGTACCCCCTACAAGATTGGGAGCAGGAGCTATCTATGCATTTATCATTTATTTAGCAAATTTTTATTGTGCACCTTCTACATGATAGGTACTGTTCTAGGCATTGGAGATACAGTGGTATAAGACAGGCTTGGTCTCTCCTTTTGTGGAGTTTATATTCTAGCAGGGGAGAGATAGACAGTAAATAAATAAATTTAATATTATTTCAGGCAGTGATAAATGTTTTGAGAACAATGAAAAGTGGTGCCATCATGAAGTGTGACTAAGGAAGAGGAAGTAATAATTTTAACTAGATTGTAGGGAAGTCTTCATTGAAGAAGAGAGGTTTGATCTAAGATCTCAAGTATAAAGATCTAGCCACTTTGAGGATCTGGAGGTGCAGAGTGTTCTTAACAAGAGAAGCAGCAACTTCAAAGGCCCTAGGGGTAAACAAACTTCAAGTGTTGTAGGAAAAGGAAGATTGACATGATACCAGGTTTAGAATAAATAAGGGGAAGAGCAGAAGTTCATGAGGTCACAGAATAGACAGGGGCCAGATATTGCAGGGCCATGAAAACCTTGCTATGAGATTTGGAATTTGTTCAAAATGGGAAGCCTTTGGAAAGTTGGAGGAGTGATGTGATATGATTATAGTGTAGAATGAGTATGGAAGCAGAAGTAGAAACAGGAAGACCATTGTATTAGTCAGCCAAAGGGGTGCTGATGCAAAATATCAGAAATCGGTTGGTTTTTTATAAAGGATATTTATTTGGGGAAGAAGCTTATAGTTACCAGGCCATAAAGTGTAAGTTACTTCCTTCACCAAAGTCTGTGACCACGTGTTGGAGCAAGATGGCTCTAACCCAAAGATTGGGTAAGGTGGGGCAATCATCCCAATCCTCTTGGAGGGTGAGGTCTGGAGCTTGGTTGACACCCAGATGCTTGATGAGGGTGGAACGAAGAAAATGGCTGTTGGGCAAGCCTGTGGAAAGGGTGGGTGGCCCCAAGGAGAAGAATCCATCATCTTGAAAATGACTCTCAGACTTTGAAAT
>PVKH010015132.1:0-16215 GCA_004027955.1 Chaetophractus vellerosus | reverse complement strand
AGAAAGGGGGGGGGGGATATGTAATAAATAATAAATAAATCTTTAAAAAAAAAAAAAAAAAGCAATACGTTTCTTCTGCTGAATCTGTCCATTAGAAGAAAGAAGAGAGATTAATTTAACTAATTAAAAGGTAGTTTTATTCTGAGAGAGAAAAAAAATGCTACACTAAATGAATGTGACCTTTTTCTTAACAACAGACAGCATACATTTTATTCATATAATTACTGACATCTTAATGAACATCCTAAAGGTTCCTTGGACTCACTAGAACGTTGGCAGTTGTTACAACGCAGAGGTGACACGGTGGGTTTCATAACAGTGACTGCAAGTTTGACCTCTTTAGCATCCCTGAAGCTTTTTTTTTTTCCTTCACTGATTACATCTTGCAGGAAGTTCAACAACTTCTCCTGAAAGAGCTTTACAGGCAGATGTTCGGTGTCTGAGTGAAGCATAAACACACCAGCATGCCCTGGCTTTGAAATTCCTTTATTCTAAAAGATTTGGCTGAAATCACCCATTACAAGCAAATGACAATTCCTCTTAGCAACTCCTCTACCCAGCAGTTGACATGTTTATTTTGACAGTGATTGTAAGGCTCGTTCTGATTTTCAAAACATTCAAATGTCTAAAAGCAGGCGTCTTAGACTCAAGGAAACATTACGCTTTGCAACATGTATTTCATCAAAAGTATATTGGTTGTCTCTTCAAAAATACTGCACTGGATGCAATAATTCTGACCTTCTATTTGGCTTCATATTTTGGGAGCTAACTCATTTGAAGCGAGGTGTCTTGAGCCTTTTCTGCAAGGCAAGTATCATTACAAGAAAATTTATCTCTCATATTAGTGATCGTCACCCTTTCGGAGGGCCTACCCTGTGTCAGGCACTGTGCTATATACATTATGTCTTTTAGTCTGTGTAAAACATCCTATAAAATGGGATTTTTCTTTTACAAAGAAACTGAGGCTCCAAGATAATTGTTCATAGTAAATCACCTATGTAGAGGGACCTGACTCCAGCTCCCAGACCCCAGACTCTTCCAGCTACACGCACTTTCTTCAATTGCGCCATGCTCAGTGTATTCGGTGGACTCAGAATGCAAAGAATAACTCCAAGGTTTTGTCAGATGCAGCCGGGAAAGATGGAGTAGAAAGGGAGGTAAGTTTGACGTATGTACACATACATTTCATTAGGGAATTCTCTTTTGCCGAAACGGTATGAAGCATACAATCTGCACTGGTGTAGATTCCTGGAGAAGGCAGGATTGAATTAGTGAAAAGTATGAATTTTAAATTCATTTTAAATAAAATAGATTTTCCTAATACTTTTTAGGTTTCAGAATGGATTCCCACCCATTGTCTCATTTCATGCGTATAACAAATGAGGCAAGGTTGGTAGTATCAGCCTAATTTTACAGGTAAGAAAAATAAGGGCTGAGCAAGTTAAGTCCCTTGCCTGTGGTCACAGAGTTATGCAGTGACAAGCCCACACCTCCCTAGTCCACAGGGTGACCTAACAAATTCCTTCTGAATTACCAGATAATTATTGGATAAGAATGATATGTATTCTTATATTAATTATTCATATATAAAGGATTGCCTGAAGTGCTCAAAGATGTATTTCAAACATTCCTTTGTAATCTCATTTACATCATTCTTCTGCTCTACTTAGCAAGACAGGGTTTGCTAAACGAAGGAACATTTCTGTCCAGATCCAGTCACGTTATTATAAATTCCAAATTAATAGGGTCTAAATAAATAAAAGCTTATTATAGGGCTAAAAGCTGATAATGTTATTTGTTTCTCATATCTTTTTTCATTTGCTTCAGTCCCACTTTGAACAGTTTTTTTTGTTTTGTTTTGTTTCCTCATGAGAGAAACAGGGTAAGAAAGACATATAAGGGAAGAATTATGGGCCGGCTTGATAGCCCAGTGGATAGGGCGCCGGCATACCACATGGGAGGCCCTGGGTTCGATTCCCGGGGACCTCTCCTAGCGGGCAGACCGTCTTGAGAATGGCAAGCCGCCATGGGCAGGCCGGAGCCGCCGTGGGCAGGGCAAGAAGCTGCCACGGACATGGCAAGAGCCGCCACAGGCAGGGCAGGTCGCCCACGGATGGAGCACAGCCAGCCACCCGCGAACTGAAAGCTGGCCGTGAACGGACGCAGAGACCGCCCACAAGCGGGGAAAGCCGCGCCTGCGCAGTGACCACTCTCAGCGCGTCCCCGCAGCGGGGGAAGGGAAGATATGTAATAAAATAAATAAATCTTTAAAAAAAAAAAAAGGGAAGAATTAATAAAATTAATAACCTGAAATTATAGAAAGGGGTGGAGAGATGCCTTTTTGGTAACATAATAATGTTTATTAACAGTGATTTGCAGTAATGAAATAAGTAATCTTTACTTCTCCTGGGTATGTGTTGTGTTTATCAGTTTATGCTTTACTTACATTTTTTATTACTCTATTTGTTAATTTATTTAAACTTACAAGGCAACTTCTAACTTATTAATGATAAGGCAGTCTTTTGAAATGGGAGTCGTGCAAATAATTATTTCCTTTTTTATCCATATTTTTAAGACCCCAAGATATTTTTGTCATTTACCCTGGAATTTGTAGGGTCTAAAAAGCTCACGATTATTCACCACTGGGGATAGGTAACCCAGCTAGGACTCTCGGGTCTGTGATGATCTTACTCTATAAAATCAACTTTATATAAAAGCCACCTGGGTGGAAACTTTGTTTTCCTTACGCTGGGGTTCCTCACACTTTTAAGAGTCCCACGGGATTAAGATGAGTGAGAGACAGGCCGATAGCATGAAAGGCCCAGTGCTCTTCGAGATATTTCTTCTATGATTAAAAAATAATGTTTTTTTTGTTTGTTTGTTTGCCAGGTGCAAGGAATAAGCACTCTTGGATTCCCTCTGTTCTGTCGTTTTCCCTCTAATCTGCAAACACATCACAAAGGCTTCTCTGTTTCTTCTCTCAATTGCATTTCTCATTCAGACGTCCTTCCTGTTTGGGGTTCTATTTCTCACTTCCATTTGGTTCTTTCCTTTCCTGTATGGGCTTCCAAGTCTGTTTGTTTTGAGGTTTCTCACACTTTTCTATTTTTAAATTGTTTCTTTCTGCAAGACAATCTCTGGGTCTCACCCCTTTCCCATTTTGCTCCCTGCCTATTACGTACCTGGTATTATTCATCATCTTTGTTTCTATTTATTTCTCTCCTCCTAGCTCTTATTTCTTTATCTCTGGTCCCCTTATTTCCTCTCCTTGATTCTCCCATTCCCATCTCGATGCCCTTTGACCAAACATCCTCTCCCCACCCCTACTTAAAGGAACTAAAGAAACACCCTGGACTAGAATGGAAGGAACAGATACGTAGAAAGGTGGCCCACCAGCCTGGGAAGGGCATGTTTGGTCGTGTTTGGTCGTGTTAAGGACTCCCCCATCCTCTGCTGGTCCCCAGGCAGCTTGCTCCCCTGTATGCAGAGGTCCTAGCAAAGGACTGAGGAAAGGAAGAAGGAGGAAATAAAGGTGAGGGCCTGGGACGACAGGGACTGTAGATGTGTTCTTTAAATATTACCTGGTCAGCAGTGATGGCAAAGTATCCATTTGATTTACCTTGGCAACTCTACAAAACAGGATTGTAGTTAAGGCATAGTGCATTTGCGTTCACATCAGTACCAGCAACCTAGAATCCACCTACTCCTCAATCTAAAAGGGAACCGGATCATCGGAATGCTTCCACTTGACCCGAAATTACTCTCAACTACCTGTGGGAGGGTGCTAACGCCAACCTCCAGAATAAACATCTTAACTTCTTATTTGGCCGTGACCCAGCCTCGCCCGTGGCATTTTTTATTTTAAAAATAATCTCAGATATGTTTATAAATAAATCTTGCCTTAAGAACCAACCATCTTGCCGCCACTCAAATTGCAATGCAGAGGAAAAATCCGTGACAGTGCCCACTGTGGAAATTTTGCTTCAGGAAAAAAAATAAAAGCAGCAGCAGCAGCATAGTAGTATGTAAAAGACAGATGAACAAGAAGCTGTCAGAAAAATAATTTTACCGGCCCAGTAGTATTAAGAGGAACAAATGTGCAGTCTGACCTTGATCCCCTCACCCCCACACCTGGGGTGTTTATTGGCTTGGGGTAAGTTCTGATGCATCATTCATTCACTCATTTGGGGGTCGCAGGGGCCAAGGAGACACCTCCTCTTCGATTTGGAGAGCTGCTGAGGAAGAATGATGCCATAGCTGACTCCATTTTTTCCTTTTCAGGCAGGTGTCAGTTTGTTGATTTTGAAACAGAGTCCCAGGGAAAACACCTAACTGTTCAAATTCTTTAACAACCAACCTGTGCTTTTAACATGTTTGTTTTTTTTGTTTTGTTTTGTTTTGTTGTTGTTGTTTGTTTTTTTTGACAAAAGAAATCTCTGGTTTTAGGGTGAGGTAAATAGGGGAAATTACTCTAAACTTATAATATTTTTTAAGATCCTCTATAATCAGTCACCCCTCCCCCTCCCACTCTGGCCTGCTCTTTAGACCGTCCCTTTGGAACTGCTGAATGAATGCAAACGAAGGCTCAGGGCTGAGGCCTTAGGCAACCCCCCCCCCCGCCCCCCGGGCCAGGAGTGGAGAGGTGCACCCCCAGGCAGCCAGAAGTCCTTGTCAAGCAGCTTTCAGGCCAATGGGTCTGAATGCTCGTGGGGGGGGGGGGGGGAGCCATCAGGTGGGGAACTCTTACTCCAGGTGCTTGTCTTGAACAATGTCTGAGGATTTGGGGTTTCGTCTCCTTGTTTCAAAACAAACAACAAAAGGATTAGCTGAGAACTGGATCCCTGTAAAAGAATGATACACATAGACACACATATCGAGGAAGTAATTAAATTCTTGCAATTCTATGTACAAATATTAAGCCTGGGGTTCAAATTTCAGTGCTAACTTTTTCTCTCTGAGGAAGTTTTAAAGTAAATTAAAAAGAAATGTAAAACAAAGAGAAAAAGCAAGAGCAGAAAATTCTTAAGACATGTCCAGTCACTTGAATTCTTGAGTTTTTCAGGTTCTGTTTTGTTCGGGAACCTTCCTGCCTCTACTGATTGACATTAGAGGGGCACCTCCTGTCTCAGGCCTTTCATCCTGATTGAGGAGCCTTAGAACTGTCTCTGCCTCCATTTGGTAAAAGACTGGATTTGAGTAGCAGTGGACATAGTGTTAGCTCCTGTACAGGGTCCAGCTGAGGACAGTGTCCTCCCCACCAGCCTTTACATGGCTCTGGGCCTCTCACTCTGCCCAGCCACAGAAGGAGGATTTTAGTGGCTCTCTGAGTTCCACAGCAAGAGAAGTACCTCTAGGTTGAGTGTTCCCAGAAAAACTCACCTCCTCAATAGAAAATCCATGTACTCCTTTACTTATTTTGTTACACAAACATCCGGCACTGGAGTTGGCTGAGATTTTACTCTTATTCCATTTCCTAAAAACCATTGTTAAGGACATGTGGCCCTCATAGTCTACATTGTCATTTAAATATTTGCTTGGCTTACAAGAAAGACTATTCTCTCCCCTTCTGTGGGTCAGCATGTTCTGGAATGTTCTGGCACTAGAGTAATAATGAGATTCAAACAGATGGCAAAGAAGAACTGTTCTACAGGTTAAATAGTGGTCTGGGCATTGGATACTTCTGCTTGGTCACTTCCCCTTGTATGTGCCTGCTCAAGTCATCGATACCCTAATCCCCTTCTGGTTTCCCTGAATGAACGGGAATCTGATTTATACCTAAGTTGAGGTTCTCTTCTCTCTGTCACTGGGACACATCTGACCTCTCCCCAGTACAAAAAATTCGTGCCCATTATTGATTGGTGGGAGGATGGGTGAAGGTACTGGGAAATTGCCCAATAGCAATTCACACCCATTGCTGTAGAGTCTTAATGTAAGACTTAAAGAAATGACATTAAATGTTTTGAGATCCTTAGATGAAAAGTAATTGTAAAGCAAAATTGTTAGGATTATGTTGTCTTAGCATTTTCTTTCTTTTTAAAAAAATTTTTTATTTATTTATTTATTTTTTAAGCCGGGGGAAAGCGCGGACGCAGTCCCCCACCAACACAAACTATGCAGTGGATTTTCCCGCATTTGGGGAAATTGCAGGGGTCAGCAGATCCCCAGTGCAATGGATAAGCCTCGCCCTGGGAAAACCACCTTCGTGATCATGGTATCTCCCTTGCCAGGTAAGTATTAGCATTTTCTTAAAAACATCAGAGCATATTAGGGTCAATGGATGTCTTGGGTTCTCCTAACTTTCTAAGCAATATTCATAATAAATCCATGCAACAACCCTTGACACAATTAATCATCTTTTATTTCCGTGGTACTCCCTCTGCCCTCACCAGATTCTTTTATTGGTCTTGTAAGTAAGGGCAACAGAGGTGATAAGCAGATGAGAAAAATGAGGAGCCTTACAGAGTGGAGAGGCCCCACAGGTAGTCTCCAGCCCGGGGCCCCTTTTATTTCAGTTGGCTGCCAGCCCACTGTACAAATGCATGGTGCACTAAGGCATGCTAACTTCATTACAGGTTAAGTTCGTTTTCACTGTCTTGTTTGAACATTCTGGTTTTGTTTTATTTTCCAGTTTTTCTAGTTTGGTAAGACTTGGGTGGATAAGTTGGATCAGAGGAGAGATCTCTCACCCATCCCATTTTCACTACACAGGCTTCCCTCACAGTGGGAATTAGAAGGGAAATAGGTGAGAGTAAGCTTCAAGTGGCCAGGTAAGGGATAAGAGCTAAATCCTTCTCTATACATAGAGTAGACAGGAGTGCTTCATGCAAAAAAGGTGGAAGGATGGGATATTCTTTCTTTTAAAAATTTTCCCCCTAATAGGAAGAATTCTTCCTGATAATTCACTTCCACTCTTCAAAATGAAAAGGTACAGAGAAAGTGAAGGTTTCTACAATCAACACCTCATCTCTGTCTAGGGCACATCCTTGCAGACTTCTACTGCAAATTCTGTGCAGGTCTACATCTACATCTCTATCTATAGCTATATTTTCCTTACATAAATGGAATCAATAACAGGGTCATGGCATTCTGATCATTCTGTGCCTCCTCTTTCTTTTCTTATTTGCCAATATTTTTCCATGTCAGACCATAAAGAGGCAACTTCTTTTTTTGAGGAATACATTTTGTGTTTTAAAGTAAAACAACTCTTGCAAAGATTCAAACCATACAAAAAGATATAAAATGAAAGTAAGTCTTCTACCCTTTATCTGTAGTCCAAAGGTTACCATGGTAACTAATGTAAGTTTCCCATATTTCCTTCCAGAAAACATAATTATCAATATCTCCACATATATGTATAAATAATGTTTATTTTATTCTGTACCTTGCTTTACTCATTTAACACATCTTGAGATTTCAAAAGAATCAATATATAGAGATAAATTTCATTTTTCTTAACAGATGTGCAGTATTCCCCTCCATGAATACATCATTACTTAGTTAATCAGTTCTCTATGAATGGACATTTAAAATGTTTAAAAACTTTTACTAGAACAAATAGTGCTAGAATAAACATTCTTATACATGCATCTCCGTATACAGGATAAAAGCTTGGGGTTTATTTCCCCACATTCTCACCAACACCGGACATTAGCACTTTAAAATATTCATTTTTATGAAAATTGATGCCAATTTGACAGGTGATACCTCTGATTGGCTTTGACTTGTCTTTCTTTCATTATTAAGGAATCTTACCCTATTTTATAAGATTTATTGCCCTGAATTGCTTGTTCATGACTTTTGCCTAGGTGTTTATTAGAATGTTTATCTTTTTCTTATTGATTTATAAGTGGAGGATTGCATTCTCATAGGAAAACATGTGTATAGAATGCCAATGGTAGCTCTAAGGTTATTTTTAAAGCAATTATTGTTTATATATTTATAATTTTCTAATAAACTCAACAGAGGACAAACTAAAATTTATATCTGTTAAAGCAAACTCTTCTAATAAAGCATAAAAAAATAAAGATGAAGAAGGAAATACCTGTTTCCAGCATTCCTTACCATCAGAGAAGCTCTTTTAGGGAGACACTGAATGTGCTCTGGAAACCATTCTTCTCTATTTGTTAACACAAATTTCTCATAAGGAACCCTATTATCATATCTTAAGACATACATAAGTGAAAGTCTTAAAAACTGTATCTCATAACAATTCTAAATGACAGACTTTCACTCATTCTGACTGAAGTTTTCTTGTAATACTTATAAACAAGTCCATTTACAGAGGCAGTGACATCATAACTATCAGAACTGTATTCATTTTCACTCCCTCGCACATTTTCCTACTGGGATGAGTGGCTTCCTTGTTTAAATGTGGAATTCACTGATCATAAAATGGATTTCATCCAGATACAAAATAAATTTTTTAGAAAAATGAACTCATGGGAAATGACCCTTGAAATTCACTACACCCTCAAGGCTTGAAAGGATTTTCTATTTCATCAACTTTAGATGAGCCGTAACAATAAAATATAAAATATTATACAAAGATCAGAAAACCATGAGTCACATACCTCATAATTCCTCTCAAGTCTGGTTTCTTGCTTCCTCCCATGAGCAGTTTCCTGCTTCTGTGCCTTTGCTTTGGCAGTTCCCCCTGCCAGGCCCACTTTTCTTAGCCTAACTCATTCTCAGCATTTAAAGCCAATCCTATTCCTCTGGGGACCGTGCCCCTCTGTTGCACTAAGGGTTCCTTTTCTAGGCCCCCAGGAGACCATGTGCAGGCCTCCCTCTTATCACTTACAATACAGTTTTTAAATTATGTGTGTCTGAGATTTCTCCCCAACTTGATTGCTATCTCTTCCAGGTCAAAGGTCACGTCATATTCATCTGTGCGTGCCTACCAGCTCTCACAGTACCTGGCATCTAGTAGGTTCTCAGTAATTACTTGTTTTGCTGAGATATTAATTTTTTTTCAACTATGAGGAGGATAGTTTGGTCCCCATTTTTGCTCACCTGTGGCAAACCCAACTTGCCCCCCTAACAGCCACCACCACTTTCCCCTTTTTTCTTACTGGCAGACTTGACTTTGTTTGAGAGTTCACTCTCCATGAGGCTGTGTGCTCAGGAAATGCTTCCTCCCGCCAGGCTGGGGCTGAGGGCATGGGTGACGATTGGTCCAGGCAGCCTGGTGGTCTCATTCCCTTGCCTGTGGCCCAATCCTAGTCAGTTCAGATGTGAAGGTAAGCTGTCTTGGGAGCTTTGGGGAAAGTATAGAATAGAGAAATTCATGAGAGAAGGCCCCCTCTTTTTCACTGGCCCCCTCTTTTTACTGTATTGCATGGAATGTCTGGAACTGTTAGGAACACCTTGTTACATCAGGGAGGACATCTCCAGCCTGCTAAAGGCTGCAGAGAGACCCTTGATGGTGCCATTGAGCTGGAGACATCCTGCCTGGAAGATTTCATTTTCAGAGATAACTAACTCCTCAAGGCATCATAATGGTGCATCACTATACTTAATAAAGACGGGAGAAACCAGAGAAGATTCAGGTGTCCTCTACTGGAGGGAATACGGTCAAAAGGAAAGTTAAAAGGAATAAGAGATTTTAGTAGAGAAGCCTATGGATAAACTTGTTTGCAGCTTTCATGTTCATGGCAGATTTTATCATCGGGATGTCATTTATTCCCCATGACTACTGAAGACCTAACCAACAGAGGAAATGAACTGAAATTAAAGCAAGAGAGATGCTGGATGTAAGAGAAAAAATGCCTGTAGGAATGATAAAACACTGACACGCACTACTGAGGGTGAGAGTCTATCCCTTTATAAAAGGACTAGGATGGCCAAGCATGAGTTTCTGGGCAGTTTATTATACACTTATTTAAAGGCAATGGGAATAGCTTTTGAAATTTGTAATTTTATGCTAATCTAGAAGAGAGAAGCTGCTGAAATTTAAGCAGATGAAGAATCAGCTAGAGTTCTACTAAGGTCGTCAAAAGGCTGTAAGTTTGATCTGACAAAGCTGGAAATACCTGTTTCAGTACTATCAGGCCAAAATGTCAGCCTGACACCCAGTTTATAATTTACATGGAGTACACACTACTTTATCAGAGCTTCATGATTAGTCACATGTCCAGAACGAGGACATTGCATGAGAAATGTAGCCTTGGGGAAGGTGCCGGATTATTTCCAGGGTGCTTGTTAGTAAGCCTGATCCTAATCTGAATCCACTTTTCCATAGAAGAATGTAAAAATGAGTATTGGATTTGGCCACGTCAAAATTCTGAAATACACACAGTACCCAAGTTACCTGGCAGCCTGGCGTCGAGCAGCTCTGCTCAGGGCGGCTGATACCGAAGCCCAAGGCCTGGGTTAAAGGAACTGCTCGATCAAATAGGGTTGCAAGTTGATTTACTAGTTACACTATTATGGCACTGGATCATAATTAACCTGAGACAACAGCTCTCTCTTCTCCTATCACCAATTTTTATAAAAGCTATTTTTAGCAAGATTTTCACATTAACTCCAGAAGCTAATGTAAATACAATGAAGGCAATATTGAAATATGTTTTAAAGGATGCATTTTCATTGATTCAAGTATGTGCATGTCTCCTCATTTTACTGAGCTTGCCACGGGGACATTTCTTTCCACCTAAAATTTGTAGGACAAATCTTTTTTTTTTTCTTTATTTTTAAAGAAGTTTTAGATTACACAAATGTTATGTCAAAAATATAGGGGATTCCCAAATACCTCACCCCCTCCCCCTCACACACTTTCCCCCATAGGACTAGTCTTAAAATGCAGATTGTCTGTCTTGAAAATCATTCTTTCACAAATCAACAAGTACTGTTTCATGTGATACCAGGCGTGTTTCCATTGAAGCTCTTACTGAAAAGGCAGGAGCTGACATTGACTCAGGCAATTGGCGGCACGGAAGCAGCTCACTTCCATCACCCCTGCTCCTCTTCCTTCTCTCAGATTCTCCAACTCCTCTCCTCTCTTCTCCTTTCATCCTGCTTATGAGAATTCCTTCAGACCCTACCAAATTCTCTGCTGCACTGGGGCACGCACTCCCTGCCTGGCACAGCAGAGCCCTGGGAACAGCCTCTGGGTTTTGAAAGCCCTTTCTGACTTCAAATGAGCTGCAAGGAGCTCAGTCTGGGGCCACTGCTACCCCACTCCTTTCCTGTTCACACCTTCTCTCTCCTACCCATCCCCACCCCCTACCCTTGCCAAGGATGGAAGGCAGTATGCAATCAGGCTGTCTTTTGGGTCTTAGTTCTTTCCCTTCAGCACATGAGGTAAAGTATCAAACAATCCCATAAACAAAATGCTGGCACCTTATCCCTTGGCTTGGGAGTCACACAGACCTGGGTACAAACCCTACTCTGCCACTTAATACCAGTGTGTCTTTGGCATATCTTTAATTTCTAAAAGACTCGGTGCCCTATAAAATTAAGATAATAGTACTTCTAAAGTTGTTGTGATGATTAAATAACAGACAGAAAAAGCATTTATATATTCCTCAGTGTCGTTACAGAGACGCAAACACCCCCTTTTTACAGCAATAAGGGACTTTTAAATACTGCATTTAGAATATAGCAGTAGACAGTATTTGCTCCTTGCACTGCAGGCGTTGCCTTTAGAAGGAACCCCCCCCCCCCCCATCATGTATAACCCCAGCAAAATAGCTGCAGCACCGAAGGGCTTCAGCCTGGGGTGCACAGGAGGACTTCCTTTCCAGGAGCAATGGAGGCTAAAGCAGCCTTTCCTGTAGGTTAACGAGATAGCATCCAGATGCAAAGTGCTAAGTATGCTAAATATTACCAGGTTGCAATTCCCTGATACTGGAGCAAGCTCTCCTTTGTCCAGATTATTCAAGAGCATGCTCCTGTGAAAGGGAAGGTACAGCAGGTGAGACGTACTTTAGTTGTCATTACACACCCTATCCCAGGCACAACTCGGTTTTTCAGCAATGTTGGGAACCGCAAACAGAGAAAGGACGCCGGGCCCTCTAGAGCCGCAGTTCAACTGTTCTCACTTTCTGGGCTTAGAATTACATCCTGCCACGTTTCTGTTTCTGCCGAGTATCCTGCAGACCACGATGGACCTGCCCACCAGCCTTGTGACCTGGGGCAAACCACACCGCTTCACTGAGCCTGGAAAATGGAGCCCATAATCCTCACCTATTTCACGGGATTCTGAAGCTACAAAGCAAAAGTGCTTTGAAAACTGTAAAGTGACGTATATTAATGTGAACTATTCCGTCACTTTCTCTCTATTCTCTAGTTGCTTGTCTGACCCAATGTCAGGAAATAGTCTCTGGCTCAACTGCATGTTACCAACCAGAGTATATTCCAAAATGTAGTTGGGTTTCCACAAGGCTGAGTTTCTTATATAGAAATAGTATTTGATTTTATTTATGTAGCACTTGGAATTTTTCAAAACACTTCTACGTGGATTATCTCAGGGTGCATATAGGGTCTGGCTCTACCCCTAGGTCTCTTGTCTTTTCCAGGTAAGTCTTTTGGGATATCTGGTTTCCTCCTTGCTGCTTTCCAGATCTTTGCCCCTGGAAGAGGCAGAAGCCTGGGGCTACGTGACCCTGGGAACCTTGCTTGGCGTGGCCTCCATGGCACCCATCACTGAGGAAATGAGGGCAGCAACGAGCTGCCCAGCCAGCCTGATGGTGTGGACACAGCCGGGGCCTGTTAGCAGAGACAGGCCTCTCCCCACAACCCGAAGGGACCACCGCGGCTTCGGGAAAGAAGCCCATGTTCCCTGAGCCTCTGCTGCCGCTCTCTTAGAAACCAGTTGCTCAATAATCTTATTGTATGTTTTCAACTAATTCTCAGTAATGCCCCAAGAATGTCAGAACTTCTTTATGAACTTGCTAGTTTGCATATTTCTCCGCTTATTAGCGGGAACTCCCATAGACAAGGCCCATGACCTTGCTTTTTCTGGACCTCGCTGGCCGGGGCGCAAGGGCAGTCTCTTCTGCGGGTGAACTCACAGTGCCCTCCTATCTCGGTCTGCTTCTCCCTCACACTGATCCCAGCCTCTTTCTCCCCTCATCCTTGTCATAACCAACATTAAGAAAGAAGTGGCTTTGCTTCTGTTATATGCTCCTCATTAGAGAATGTCACAAAATTCTCGTTCTGAATTTTCAAGAAGATTCTGAAGGAAAAAAAGAGAGGACAAAGACGGTGATGCCTTTGATAACCTGTTTACCTCGACCCCGGCACCTCTGGGAAGGGAGCATTCAGCTTCTGGTTTCAGGATGACTGCACACGACCCCAATTCTAATACAGCTTGTCATTCATAAATCCCCGAGACATCACCGGCCAAGCCAGATGTGATATGGCCTGGCTTAATCCTTCCAGAGTGATGCAAGTAAGGGCAGAAGTTAAGCCTTCATTAAAAATGAGATCTGATACTAGAAAATTAAGGTTTTAAAGGTGCTTTGAATGGGCCTATTTGAGAGTGTATTCAAGGGTACAGATATGTAGATTCAGGAGATACTGTTTCTACATGCAGCCCATTATATAGAATCATAAAGAAGATAAATACCAAACTTCCTATCTATAGGATAAGATGCTTCTGAATACCACCACCCAGGCTTCAGCTGTATGTGGCATGATCCATTTTGAGCCACACACCTCATTTCATCTATGTGGATTTCCAGTCTGAGGCATCTGTCACATTTGAAAAGACCGCAGAGTTAAGATCTTATGACAAGGACAAGGAGCCACATAGGTTAATAAAATTCAAAAATAATCCTCCAATTTTTGCTTGTCATCCATTCACTTACATGTTAATTCATTCTTTCAAGAAACCTTTACTAATTTGTGCACAGTAAGGAACTACATACATTTAGAAGTTGCCAAGAGTCAGTCTGGCCAACAAACAACTAAAAGCCACAGTTGGGTACTAAGAAATTTACCTTTCAATTTAAACACCATTGCAAGAAATGTCAAGACAGTGTTTTATCAATAACCAAGTGAGTGCTACAGAAAATGAACTGTGAGAACTTAGAAAGAGATTAGCTGGAGTAGTCAGGCAAAATTCAGATTTGAGTGGAGCACTGAAGGATGGAGAGTCAAGAATTTCAACCACATCACCTCTTTTCCTTCCTAATAAAAGGCAGAGGGAACTGTGTTCTTCTTTCATATAGCCTGCACTATCCACTAGCAAGAAGTCTAATGTGCAGTCAAACAGTCAAAAGGCTGAGCTCCAGCAGAAGAAGCAGCAGATAGGATGCATAGATCAAGTATAATCACACCCCCAAAAGTTAGAACTGACTCTAGTTTGGAAAGATGAGCCATTGACTGACTTAATAGCAACCGCTACAGAATAGGACTTCCATAATTATTTGTTCAAAGAATGAATGACAAAGATGATACCCAGAGGAACTTTCCTCCTCAATCCTAACTTTCATCCTCTCTTCCTAGATGTCTTTGTATTCTTCTCAAGTAAATAATGCAGACCTTGCCTTTGGGGTTTGTAAACAGCTTGATACTTGCTTGCTGGGTGCTCCTTTGTGGCAGAATGGGATTTTGCAGTGATTTGCAAAAAATATGTAGCAATTAGATTGTTTTCACTCCTTTGCTATTGCAAACAGTGTGATAATGAACATCCCTGTACATTTGGGCACATGAATGAGACTATTTCTAGGGTAGGCTCCTAGATATGTCCTCAGCTTTTCTAGATATTGCCAAATTGCTTTCCAAGGCAGTTGTACCAATTTACATCCCCACTAGCAATGTATAATGAATAATAGTATTTCCACATCTTTGCCAGAACTTGGTATCGTGATTTTTTAAATTTTTTATTTTTTAGGCAAGGGAGTAAAGAGTTTGTTAAGAAACAAGAAAATGAGAAAAGTACACAGTCTGAGGCATAGACCACAAGCATACTGCAAGGTGAGTTGCACCTGTATCATGATTTTTTATCATGAATTTTAACAATTTGAGAAGGTTAAAATGACATCTCATTGTCAGTTCAATTTGCATTTCCCTCATTACTATTGAAGTTGTCTTCTCTCTTAAATTCTAGTAGATCTATGTAAGATCTTATCTATTCTCTAAGTATCTTAGTTTCCCATTCATATTTTCTATCTATTTGCCTCTGTCTTCTACATTATGAATAATTTCTTCAGGTTCACTTATTTTCTTTTTGACTGTGTCCAATCTTCTGCTTAGCCAATCCATTGGAGGTTTTCATTTCCATTATAATATTTTTTATTTTTCAAAATTTTATTCAGTTTGCATATTTGCAAAGTTATTACTTTTAGTCTCTCTCAATTTATAAATATCTATCTATATATACATATATATAGAGAGACATCCTCTATTATTACTTTTTGCCAATTAAATATATTTGTTTTATGTATGACTGATAAGTAAAATATCTAATGTCATTTGGGTCTAAATTTTTTATTTGTTGTTTCTTGGATATCCCCTATGGTATCTTGATTCCTTGTGTGTTATATGATTTTTGACTGTGAGGCCATATTCTTTAGCGTTTAATCTGTGGAAATTTTTTAAGTCCTGATTCGAAGGTGGGTTCCACCAGAGAATATTTTTTTTTATTTCTCCCAGGTACCTGGAAGCAACTAACAACTTGAAACTACTTTAATATAAAATTTCAGGTATTTTGATCCTCATAGGTAGTATAAATATTGGACCACAAACCCCTGTGAGGGTTTGCTTGCAGTTTTGAATTTTCAGGGTGAAAATTTCCCCCTCTACCCAGCACAATGGTCAAGATAACCAAATTTCCTTGCTGTTCCCATCTATAAGGTGGGTTTACATCTAGTTTATCCTCACACTGAAGATGCTGCCCTTTGGCTTTATTTTGGGGTCTCCTATTAGACTCCACCTTCCATGGGCCCTCATTTTGGTCTTCTATACTTTTTACCCCATTTCACCATCAAAACTTAAGCTCAAAGTCAGAAACATTCTACATATGCCTCCATGGAGAAAACTAAATTTTGTGCACCCTTATCTTTCAGGTTTCCCGCTTTCACTTTTGCCTCAGAATGTTTCTTACTCTCAACACAGCTCAATGTTACATTTAAAAATAATTTTTAATTCTGATATTTTACTTGGCATTTTTTGTTGTTTTCAGTGGACGAATGTTGAGGGTCCTTTCTCCTGAAGGAAACAGAATTCCTATATATTATTTACTGTATTTTTCTGTATGCTTTTTTTTTT
>PVKH010015131.1:0-16218 GCA_004027955.1 Chaetophractus vellerosus | reverse complement strand
CCACATGGGAGGCCCTGGGTTCGGTTCCCGGGGACCTCTCCTAGCGGGCAGACCGCCTTGAGAATGGCAAGCCGCCATGGGCGGGCCAGAGCCGCCGTCGGCAGGGCAAGAAGCTGCCACGGACATGGCAAGAGCCGCCACGGGCAGGGCAGGTCGCCGGCGGATGGAGCGCAGCCAGCCACCCATGAACTGAAAAAGCCGGCCGTGATCAGACGCAGAGACCGCCCACAAGCGGGGAAAGCCGCGCCTGCGCAGTGTCCAATCTCGGCGCGTCACCGCAGCGGGGGGAAGGGGAGATATGTAATAAAATAAATAAATCTTTAAAAAAAAAAAAAAGAAATGGTACACAGTAGCTCAAATTAAAATTCAGTATTTAATTAACAAAGACATATAAAATACCTTTTGCATTAAAAATTGTGAGCTATATTTCATTGAAAAGAATATAACCATTTATTTCAACTTGAAAACTCAAAACTGAAAGGTAGCATTTCATGTTTAAAAAATTATTAATTATAAGCAAAATTTCATTTTGTATTTCCATTCAATTAATTATCACTCCATTTTTGGGCCTCTCCTTTCAACTTTTAAGTTCTGATGTTCTTTACTGCCTGGGATATCATACTACTATTTCTAGAATCTAGGCAGCCTTGCACACTCAATTTTCCTCAAAGAGGGGAAGCTAATATATAGATCAAGGGACTCTTTAAAAGAGTTGCTTTTAACATGTGTCCTTCCTGCCCTTAACTTAGCACCTTGCTGATTTCTCATGAAGTTTTAAAAGTATCTATGTCAAGCGGCCTGCTGAGTGAGTGCAGCATTCCCACAGAGTAGGTTTCAGCCTGCAAAGGGAACTGGAAAACTACAGCAGCACTGCAGAGATGAGGGGCCGAGAGCTAGGGTGAAGAGCGAGTCTTACCACCTGGGACATCAACACACATTTCGATGCTGACTCTCATCCAGCTCAGTTACCACCCATTTAGCTGTAACTGGATTAGGCATGTGCAAAAAGTGCTATGTAGAACACAAATGGTTACCCAAATCACTCATTTGTTCGTTCAGTCATTCATCAAGTATTCATGTGAATCCTATCCTGTTTCCTGCCATGTGCTAGCTGTTAGCAACAGAATTGTGAAAAAGGCCTGGTATCTTTTCTTGAGGAGATCATGTGAATGACTACAATGGACTGTGACAAACATGGTAGTAGAAGTAGCAGGGGTGTGTTAGGGGTGGCCCTGTCAGCTGGCAAGAATATACCGAGCACATTTCTTCTTGACCGCATGTTCATGTAGGTAGCTTGAACACGGTGGGAGAATTTATAGCATGGAATTTTGCAAATGCAACAAATCAGGGCCAGTTTTCCCCTGAAGAGCCAGTTGTTAAGCATTTACCAGCACACCACTGGTAGTGTGCACTAATTGCCTAGAGGCATGAGAAATATTCACCAAAGAGGTAAGACTTGAAGGGTCTTAAAGGATAAGTAAGTCAAAGAGTAGGAAGAAGGGGCATGCATTCTCCAATTCTTTTGAAGAGAATTTTCAAAATTGTGGAGGCTGCAACAGTTCATGTTATAAGCCATTCAGATGGTGGGTAAGAAGTGTGGTATGAATAGAATTTGGGTACATTGGGGTAAGGGGAGAGTGAGAAGAGAAGCTAGAAATACCTGGGGCTCAACTGTAAAGAATTCATGTAGTTTATGTAATACAGATAAATAGAACTAAGTTCTACTACTTATTGAGTAACCTTGGGATAGTTACTTAGCTTTTCTGAGATTTAGCTTCCTTATATATAAACTTGGATAGTGACATCTATATCACAAGGTTGTGGTAGGGATCCAATGAATAACCTAAGTGCAGTGTTTATACTGCACTATCCAATATGGTAATCACTAGCCACGAGTGGCTATTTAAATTAAGTTAAAATTAAATTAAATTAAATATTTTCTCAGTTTTAATAGCCAATTTCAAGTGCTCAGTAAGTACATATGGCCGGTGGTTACTGTATTAGTGCAGATACAGAACATTTACATCCTTCCAGAAAGTTCTATTTCCCAGCTATCTTTTATGGAGTAATTATACTTATATGGTAATTATATTGTATCCTTACTTGTATTATTATTTTAAAATTTCAGCCATATTTGTCTGGTGCTATTTTGGGGAATAAAATATAAGAGGGAGAGATTGAGAGTAGGAAGATATGGTGGCTATAGTCATAGTACAGACAGGAACATATGCCAAGGCTGTGGAGTAGAGATGGAGAGGAAGGAACATATTAAATGGCATTGTGAAGCTAGAATCAACAAGACTAAGTGGCTAAATGATTACCAGAGAGAGAAGACTCAAGGATAATCCCAAGGGGGCCGCAATAATATATATTTTGTTAAATGAATCAGGGAATAGAGAGAGAAAGGCAGATCTGGGTTGCGGGGGAAAGAGTCTGAGTTCAGTTAAACTTAAGGTGCTTGTGGGTTTTAGGATAAAATATGATTCTTGGGTTCAGAGCTGGATATAATTGGACAGTATCAGCATTTGTGAGGTAGGTGACATCTACCACAAAATTTCCTAAACATATTGTATTAAGAACAGAAGGTAGCCAAGAATAGACCCTTGGGAATTCTCAAGAGAAGGAGCGACCAGCAAAAGATCCATAGAGGGAATGGGTAGAAAGGGAGAAGACTAACAGGAAGCCAAATGAGAGTTTTAAGAAGTAGGGAGTAGTCACAATGTCATCTGCCCCAAAGGGATCAAGTAAAAGAAGAACTAAGAAAGAGGTCAGTGGCTTGGGCAATTATTAAACCACTGATAAATTAAGGACTAACAATGCTAAGAAGTTTGGTGGGAGGGGGAATAGGTTGTAGCAGTGTAGGGCATGAACAGAAGTTGAGGAAACTATGCTTGGCCACATTGAGATACCACTTCACACTCACCATGATGGTGAAAATGAAAAAGACAGACAACATCAAATGTTGGTAAGTATATGGAGTAACCAGAACTCTCATATTGTTGGTGATAATGTAAAATGTCACAAGCATTTTGGAAAAAAGGTCTGGCAGTTTCCTATAAAATTAAACAGCAAGTCCACTCCTAGGCATGAGAGCATATGTCCACAACAAGACTTATAAAAGAATGTTCACAGCAGCTTTATAAATAATACCCCCAAATTGGAAACATTTTGGGTACCCATCAAAGGAGAATCGGTAAGGGGAAATTTTAAGTTGGATCTATGTTACAAGACTGAAAATTAAAAAAAAAAACCACAACACCTCCATAAGACCATAAAAGACAGTAAACCCTGATAGAAACCATGGACTATATTTAATAGTACAATTATAAAACTGTTCTTTTATCAATTACAATAAATATACCACACTAATGCAAGGACTTAATAATAGGGTACTATATGGGAACTTTGTATTTCATGCATGATTTTTCCATAAACCTACACCTCTCTAATAAAAAAAAAGATAATTATTCTACAAAAAAAGAGAATGGATAAACTGTGGTATATTCATACAATGGAATAATGCTCAGCAAAAATGAAAAAAGAAAATGAAAGGAAACAAACGAACTATTGATTCATCCAGCAACATGAATGAATCTCAAAAACATTATGCTGAGAAATCAGCCTCTAAAGGGAAATAATTAGAATATGAATAATGCTAGAATATGAAAAAGTTTCTTTTTAAAATTGCTCTGAATTTGTTTTTTCTTTAATGGGCAAACAAGCAGAGTTTTATACTGTATTATTATATTGGCCTCAAGTCTTCCTATTATTTATGTCTCTCTCTTTAAAGAACTATTAACTAATGCAAGTGTATCCAGAGCATATATATTTAAATTAAATGTTACATAAAAATTGGATATATTCATTTAAATTTCACAAAAGTTCATAGTTTTTCAAAAGAAAGATATATTTTAAGAACTATACTTTGCTGGTAGACTTCAAATTTCTTTGAACTTTTAATTCAAATAAAATTATGCAGAAGACTCACCACTTTTCAAAATTTGTTAAAAGTAAGCAAAGTTCATTTGCATAGCAACCCATTCTACTTGAAAGTAAAATTCATCATGATTCATTATTATTATTGAGTGGACTTTAGACTTATCTCCAGATTTTATTTTTCAACAAATAGAGCAATTACTGAATTTGAATAAAGGCTACTGATGGAACTAAGCATAAGGTGCTGAGATAAGAAATATCTTTTGTTGTGTTATATTACAGATAAAAATGGGTTTGGTTTTCATCCAAAAGCAGCACCTCTGAAACATAAGATATAATGTAAAAGACAGAATATGACTTCAGATGCCTCTTAAAACTCTTGTATAATTGGTCTTTATAGTTTTGTACAGATGAAGTGAAAATTATGAATATATATATATAAAGTCTTATTCAGGAAAATGCATGTCTCAAATTGGCTCTTATAAGGCCACGAAGCCAAGCCAGCCCTGATCATTTTTCACACAGAATATGAATTTCTCATGAAAACTATAGTTCTTTTTTTATCAACATTTTTAAAATTAATGGATTTTTAACCAGTGTATTTCTACTGTCTTATAGAAAAAACTTCTCAGAGCCAGGAAATCTATGTGCTATAAACCCTAAATCTTATCTTCCTTTTGTGTTTTTTTTCCTTGATCTAGTCTAACAATTACAAACCCTGAGCGAAGTGATGCTATCCAAAACTCGCTTAGATATTCACCCAGTTTTGCTCTGGGTTCTGAGTTGTGACGAGTGTGTCACTACATTTTCTACACCACCACATTCTCTCTGATGTGGAATGGCTTCTACATGTTTCACCATGCATCTGTAAAAGAATATTACCCGAAGAATACTATCCTCTCTTCCAAGTTTAAATAGTTGTAAAGAATATAATATAGTAAATATTGACATTTTAATAAAATAGCTGTTACACTATTTTTAACCAATGGCATATAAAGAGCACAGCAATTTAATCTGTACCATCATCCATTGAAAGAAAAATCGATGAACAAGTCCTTCATTGCAATTTAAAAATCTTACATTATACCTCTTTATCTTTTAAATTTTATTTCCATTTCACTTCCTCTAATTATACTCCAGTGCATTATATATTTATTCTTCAAATATTTTTATAACCATATTATATTTCATTGTTAAAAATATGTTTAAAAATATAAATTACATATATTTCAAGAAATCTCCTAAGATAATAAGGCCCTAAATGTTCAAAAACTGCTTTGAGAAATCATCAATACAATTATTACTGCATATAATTGAGCTTGTAAAAATATATAATTAAATACTTACAAATATGATTTAAAAACATGGAAAAAATTGGAATGCATCCATTAATACAGGGATGGGAGGGAGGTTATGATCCCTTGATTAAGTAGATTTCCTGGACACTGAGTTTTTCCAACATCTCTCTATTTAACACCCCAAGGTCTTTTCATTTCAAGGCAATGCTCATGGTTGTATGTCAAGGGAGACCTAGGTCTTTCTGGTAAAATGGGGAGCAAGTGAGAAAGAAGGCTGAAAAATGAGACTTTCAACCTCTACCCAGGTGAGCTCCCAAGCTGATCCCTTTTAGGAAGGTGGACATAAGGAGTTGAGGATATGAAAATAGAGCCGTTAAAACTACTCTTAGAATGTCTTTGGGTAACCCCAGCAGTGCAAGTATTCCAGCCCAAGACTACTGCTCTATCAAGATTAGTTTACTCAGCTTCTAAAGTTGTTAGCTGTTAGAGACTTTTTGACTAGCCATAAATTTGGGCATCCCATATCGCTCAGCCACTTAGGAACAGCGCTGGTTAAATCTAGTCCAAAGAGATTAGAAGTTAGTCCTCATAAAACAGCATTGTGTATATTTATGTAAGTTACTCTATTAGACGAAAGAAAGGTATCCTCAGGACGACAAATAAAAAAAATCCTTTAAAAATTCATCATTTTGAAGATTACAACATAAAATATTTAGAATATCTTTAAGTTTTGATTCTAACTCTACTATTTTAAACACAGCTAGGTGATAAAACTGGGACACAATGGCTACTTACTCCAGATCACTCAAAATAAAAAACTGCTAATTTATTCCATTTTTTTTTTAAACTCAACTAGAATCTCAGCATGTAACAAAATCTGCAATGGCATAGTATTTGGTATAAGACTATTCTCATTTATATCCTATTTTGAAAACAATAGAAGATCCTTTAGAATATAACCTTTTATTTTGTTTTTTAAATAAAAAGACTCTCCGGTGAAATGGGATTTTAAGGAAAGGCAATATAGCTTGGGTTATGTTTCTTTTCACCTCTCCTGATATACAACATGATTGAATTCTTTAGATAGGGATTCTTAAAAAGTACAAAATATTTCCAAATGTCCAATATCTATCATTATTTGGTTATTTTTCTACTTAAAAGTTTAAAGTTGCTTTTGTTTACAAGCTCCAATTTGATTCAGTAGAATTTTGTCCTTTGAGATGTTGTGTTCCATTTGCTTGATGGCTCCTCAGTGGAGGTGGTAAAAGTGGCTATAAGCAGTTGAACTTGGATGAAAATTAAAGTCTTTACAATAGATTAGAGACTCCGATTGATTTTTCAAGAAACTACCACATATTTAGCCTCTGCCTTACAAAGGACATTTCAGTTTCCTGATATTTACCAAAGAAGATACCAATGCCTGTGAAATCCTACTTAGGTTGTCCCCTTTCAATGACAGAGACACATAATTTTATAAATTTACAAGAGAAAATAAAAGCAAAATGGAATAAAATAGCAAATGTCAAGTTAATAATGTAGATTTATTGTCTAAAGGAAAAATCATGCCTGGCTATTTAAGCATTTAAGGGTTGCTCAGAACAGATAAGAGTGTAAGAGTTAAATAAATAAAAAGGTATTTATTAAGGACCTAATTGTTTACACATGCTGAGTGCTAGAAACATTCATTTAGACTATCACTTAATTCTAGACCTGTAAGGCTTTATAAATTTCAGATTCTCAAATACTCAAATACTAGAATGATATTTATGTTATCTAAGAAATTATAGTAACTGAAAGGGGAAAATGTAGTAAAATATTGTATCTGTCCCATGTGTTTAAGTTATACTCTTAAAGTTAATTGAGTCTCATTTGATATAAAGTTAAAAAAAAAAAAAGCAGGCTGAGTTCTGAAATTCAGCAGATATGTGGCCAACTCCTACTCTCCGGTTCTTTGGGCTTGCCCTGGACAACTAACAAAATGATGATGATGGACCAGCCCCACCCCAAAATCAAGGAGTATCTTCAATTGCAGGCAAACCAATTCCATTCTGATACCCCATAATACCTATGTTCCTTCTCAGCCTGAAGCAGTCAAGAGTGCACATTGTCCCAAATCCCTCAAGACTGAGGACTGAACAAAAATGGGGGGTGGAGAAAGGGTGTGCAACCACTGACCAAAGAAAATCTACTGTTACTATAGTTATTATCTTGTGTTAACTGAGCATTTTGTAATGTTGATATAAAAATATTTTTTAACTAAAAAAAAAAGAACCTGGCTGAAAAAAGTAATTTAAACCCTCATCTACCTGACAGCAGAGCATGGCGGAGGCATTGGCATGTTTTGAGGTTATTTGAACTAAAGTTACTCAAAGGTCTTCTGATGCTACTCAATATCTAGGCAGAGTGTTTTGTCAGAATGTGGGAGATGCAGTAAGGTTTTCCCCAAGAAAGAGAAAGAGAGCTATGAGCATTAGCTTCTAGCCAAAGCATAGCTCTGGAAAGACAAAGCATAGGCATGCAAATTAAAAAGGTACAATGGTTCCCAGGTCATGAGACCTTTAAAAATCACCTAAGCATGTTACTAAGTCATCAGAAGAAAGAGATGTGCCAGTCAAAAAGGTATTGGCCAGCCACAGAGGCATAATAAAGGGGAGTGTCAGAGATAAACATTTGAAATATGTAGGGCCCAATAGCCTTCAAGTGTTCTGGCAGTATCGTGAGGCTTTAGGCCATAAATACTGGGCACATCTACCTCTTTTATGACATATAAACATATTGGCCCATGAAAGTCAGAACAACATAGTGATGTATAACCTGTATTCTGGAGTGAAGACCTGGGATCAGTTCCAGCTTCCCGTTTTACTAGCTGTGCAACCCCGAGCAAGTTATTAAACTTTCCCCGTCTGTAAAATGAGGGAACTGCTCATTGTAACATACACTGTTCTAAGTGCTTTACTTGCATTACTTCAGGTAATCCTCACAACCATGCAAGGATGGTATTAATGTCCATTTTACAAAGGAAGATACCTTAATTTAGTTGCCTAAAGTCATCAGCTAGAAAGTGGTGATCCAGAGCCAGGATTTGTTATAGTAATAAACTGATTGAGTTGCTTCCAAAGTGGGTAGAAGACTTAAGTAATATGTTCATTCACTCACAACATTCAACAAATGTGTGTGCCAGGTACAGTGCTACCTGTTACTGCAGGCTGAGAATTCAGCACAGAGTTTTCTTATATGTTAAGGAATCAAAAAATGTTTGCTATTATTAAGAAGAAAATGGCTGTGCAGATGTGACTACCCCTTTTCTTGTAACACCTAAATATCCCTTTGCAAATTAAAAGATTGGGTGTTCTTGGTTAATAGCAAGCTGCTCTGTGAAGGGGCCTCATTAGTGTTTTTTGCTAACAAGGCTAGACCCCAGACAATGGCAAATTTACCACGGCCAAGAATGATAGCAATGGTGAAGCCTTTTGGATACTGCTGGCTTTGCTTCAAGAAAAAACAGACCATCCCAAAATGATAGACTGACCAAACAGGAGAACTTCTACAGAGTTCTAAGAAAAACTGGGAAAGTTTTATGGTTTCTCATGAGCTAAGGATAAGATGAACTAAACAGATTTTTTAAGAGAAAAAATGGACTACTTCATAGAAAAATCTTTTAAAAATTTAGATTTCCTAAGTATTTATTAAACTTTTTCAAATGGCCTTTAAAACTGCCATCACAGATTAAACAACTGTTCTAAAAAGGACATTTTACGAACTTTGGAATCACAACAACAAACGTCTGCAGTTGTTTGGTCAATTATTAATTATCCTCATAAAAGGACCATCTTTTCTTCAAGTTGAGAACTTGGACCTAAAAATGCCTGAATACAAAGAGAATCATGAACACTCTGTCAGAGAAAGTGAGAAAACTATATATAATTTTCAACAAGCTAACTTTACCCATGATAGTTCTCTCTGTGATAAAATGGTTCTTTCACATGCCAATTACCTCAATGCTGTTTGCGAGGCATGAAGCTTTTTAAATATAGAGACATATATATATATAAAGTCATTGCCTTCATCAATGAAAACAAGTGCTCCACTTCAATGACTTTCAAATAAAGAATAAATCATGGTTAATAGCGTATGTGTTTTTTCCCCTTCTTAGTATGCCACATGGATTTCCTTCTCAAATAAATTTTATAAACACAATTGATAATGTAGTCATTAATTGAAGGAAGGCTCTAATGTTAAATGCTATAAAAATTAATTATTTTAAAACTGTGTAAAAACATAATACATTATATATGTATTTGGAAATATACTATCTGGAATATAAAGACTGGTGGATTTCCTAGGTATTATTTTACTTGGAGCATAATAGTCTGGTCAGTGGTAGACATCATCCAACCAATTAGCTATAATAGATATATGGCTATTTTATAACATATTTGTTCTGCAAAGTTAGAGCTTCCATGTAGTATGAAAAGTATGTCAGGTAATTAAGACATACATTAGTAAAAAATCATAGTAGTACAATATGGAGAAAGTGGTACTAGTGATGCCTGTATTACTTATCACTGTAATTAGTAATGCAAAAGAATTTTAATTGTTGTATCTAGAGTTGATGCTGCTTAAAATATGATAGCAAAAAGCATACTTTATTTGATAGTCAAAGGCCCAAAATGTCCATAGTCATAAATATGGGAATTCATGCTCTGCTACCTAGTAAATGCACATACCACTTTTTAAACATGCTTCAGTTTTAATGATATAAAGGTATAACAATTTGTCTCCTTCTTAGTGTATAAGCTACTTGTACTATAAAAGTAACAAAGATCAAAGGATTCATGTATAGTAACAAAAATTATTTACCTTCTTAACTACACAGAGAAATAACGCTAATTGAAAAGTTAACAATAAACTGCGAGAAAATTAACAAAAGCCTGAGAAGAAATTAAATCACTAAATAACTTGGGTCTCTTACAAAGTACTGAATAATCTTTCTTTTTTACTTATGTCTTCTTTTTTTCCTTCCCTAATTACATAATAAAAACTCATTTATAAAAATATGAGAGAACATAAAACTGGTAAATTGCCTTCCATGTCTGCATATATTTTCCTAGAAACATTAGATGGGTTGCTCTCATGGCCATATTTTCTAAAACAGCAGAATATACAAAAGTATTTTTCTTTGCCTTGTCATAAGTAGTGGAGAAACACAAGACACCCTCTATGTTCCTCTCTTATTTATCAAATATTTTATCCTAATCCATGTTCCTTCCCCTATTCTCTAAATTCTCTGTATGACTAAAATGGTTTAATTTTCATTTCACTAGACCAAGTTTAATGCAGGCAAGGAACACATGTGTTTTGTTTACCAAATGCATACACGACAAAGGCATTCTGTGAATAAATGTTTTTACACAGAAATAAAATTCAGACAAAATATTAAATAAAAATAATATGGTATTAAAATTGAGTTACTCTGAATTTTATTTTGTTTTTGCTTTTTCCAATTTCAATTTTCTTTTGTACCATTATAAAATAAAATAAAATTTGCTATTCATCTAGTTTTAATAATCTGATATCTAATAAGCAAAGTCACAGCCCTAATATTTCATTTTCTGGCCAAGCTTATGTTCCATATTAATTTTTCTGTACTTTGTGCAAATATTTTCAAGTAACTGCTACCTGAACTGCTTCAAAATCCTGTTTTTGTGTGCTCTCCATGATCATCACCTTTTCTTTTTTCTTCAATTGCTTGTCTGTCTTTCCTAGCTTTACCAAGAAAGGCTCATTTCAAGACTCTGTCCTCAATTTTCTGATATTTCCTTCCATATCAGCAACTTTGGAGGCCTCATTCACTCTTAAAAGATTTAATTATGACTTAATTACAAGCCTCTGCCACCAGCCCAGATTTCTTTCCCAATTTCCTGGTCTCCTTTTCCAGCTCCTGCTCGGACATTTCTACCATTGTGTGTGTGTGTGTCAGTGTTACTCAAACTCCTGTTTAAAACTGAACTCGTCTTTCTCCTGAAACTGCTAAGTTCTTTTCATCCTCTTCCTAGGCACTTAGGTCTGAACCGTGAAAGTCAGCTTTCCTTTCCTTTGTCCCTTTGTCTAAATCATCCAGTCCTGTTGATTCTACTGTTGCAAGTACTTTGAGATTTCTTTTGAGCAGCTCTCTTTTTTTATTCTTGTCATAATTTTTGTTCATATCCAAATACTTCACCTTTATGACACTATATTAAGTTCCTAAATTATATCTCCACTCATCCTTTGTTCATGTTCCAAACAATTTTCCAAGCTTGGAAAAAGTATTTACTTTTCTCAAACACTGCTTTTATTATGTTCACTCCTTTGCTTTCCCAGTTCAGGTTCTCTTCACTGTTGATGGAATAGGGATCACATTGGCTCTGTGCTCCTCAGTCTCCTTTTTTTAATGTATAAATGTTTCTATTTTTAAAAAAATTAAAATATAATGCTTTCCCCCAAACTTCCAATTATTTTAGGGCATAAAACATTTTTTTTTCAGATTGGGAACCTGAAATATAGGATGCTAAAATGGGTTGCTCAGAAATAATAATTATTATATCCACAAGAAGAGCTCTGAGCTAACTGCTCTTACTTATGTGCTGTTAGATGGATCAAGCAGAAGGTACTTTGACAGAATTTTCAAGCTTAATTTAATCACTCTGTTTGGTTTTTTTGAATAACTGATCACATTTAAAATAGTGGGTTTGGTGATGAAAGTACTTGATGGGGGGGTTATTCCTCATGTTTAGGGTCCTAAAGCATTTCTGCAAAAGAGTCTTTAGTGTCAAATGCTTTTGCTAGTTCTTGTCAAATATTCATCATGGCAAATAATGCATTTTTGTAGAAAATAATATAATCAAATCCTTACAGAGGTGTTCCTTAAGGACTAATAAAATACTACTTGAGTACTACTAATTACCACTTTTGCATTTTTAAAAGTTCTATATGACTTTTTTTTTCTCTTTAAAAAATAATGGGAGTAACGGATACATTCTATACGATAATTATGGTGGTTACACTCTTTTATTTTTTCCTCCATGTAAATTTTACCTCAATAAGCCTGATTTAAACAATTAAAGAATTTATTTATCACTTTTAATTTTTTATGGATAAATGCCTCATATATACAAAGAAAGATCTGGAAATTAGCAGAAATATCAGGAAGGCAGATTTTGACTTAACATCAATAGAAAAAGATTTAAAATGTCTGTATGACTTTTTATAACTGCACAAAAGGAAACAGGGAGACACTCTGGAACCTATGGTATAAGATATAACGAGTTATCTAATAATTCAAAACAGATGAGAAGATAATTTTCTTGTATACAATTTAGATGGTTTCACAGAGGCATGCAAAAAACTGCTCTGATCCCATATTTAGTGACTTGCCTGTGGTTAACATTAGGATAAGGCAAAAATGTGGATAAAAAAGAAGAGTTGTATCATGTGGCTTGCACTTTAGTTAAAAGCAGAGACATAAATTCTAATTTAATATCAAGTCTTTCCAGTGCAGCCTAATACTATATTTGGCTTGAATGTACTCACTTTATTGTTTTTTTCTTTCCTTTTTATTCTACAAGATTTCAGTTTCACCTCCACAACTCTTTCTTTTAGCCAGACTTATCACATATCATAGTCTCAAACATAATTTGTAACAGAAAAAGTGATCTCAGAGTCTATGATTTTAGGACCTAAAATAAAGTCCCCAATAAATAAATATTCCTAACTCATGAAACTGTCATTAGGCTTCTAATGCTTTCTGCTATTCCTTACTTCATATTATGATACTGAACAATAAAGAAAACTCTGTGATGTAGTTTGCTTGATTTTTACCAGCTTCCCTCCACCCACTTTGGAATCACTTACTAATTTTTGGTCTGCAGTGTCTTCTTCATTAATGAGAATTGATCACCAAATGAGATATATTTACTTGGATTTCTTACTTCTCTGAAACATTCTGGTGAGCAACAACCCCAAATTGAAACCAGACTAATATTTTATCATCCAAAATGAGAAGTAGAAACAGGAAACAAAGACCCCGATACATATAAATTAGATCCTCAAAAGACATTCATTGGCATTAAACTACTCTTAAACTTTAAAAGATAACTGAAGTTTTATATTTTATTTTCAACATAAAAGAACCACAGGCCAATTTAAAACAGCAACATTTTTTTAGCTAGGCTATCAAATTCCTTTACTTGTAAGGCAGAAGCTAACCAAGAGAGATTCATTACAGGATTTGAATGTTACTTTACCCCCAGAAGCCTGGGTGAGCCAGAAGACTTTTGGTCTGCTCAGATACACCTACATTTTTAAGACTATAAAACACATAATTTCTTGGTGTAGACTAAGGCTAAAGGAGTAGAATGAAACTGTTGTTTGCATTCACTTTCATGGCCAAATAATAGTGCAAAATCTATTTATTTTATGGAATATTTAACAAAAAAAGAATAATATTTATTTGGTTATTATTGTTGGATTGTAAGACAGACAGAGACAGACAGACAGAGATGTCATGCTGTCTCAAAGTGAAAGGTTCACGCATTGTCATCATAGGTTGCAGAAAACGTTCATGAGCCCTAGAACCAGACAGACCAGACAGCTAGTTTGAATCCAGGCTCTGTTACTTCACTAGCTGTGTGACCTTGGACTTTAATCTCACTGTGTCTCCATGGCTGCACATGAAAAATGGGGACAATAATAGCACCTACATCAAAAGGTTGTTTTGAGGATTAGCGATAACATAAATTGCCATGTAAATTGCTATATGTGTATATACACATACATATGTGTGTATATACATTTGTAAAATAAATAGCAGTTAATAATTATTATTATTATAAATGTTTGTTGGAAAAATAGAAGAGTAAGATCAGTAAATTACGTAAATTAATACACATAAATTACTTCGAATGATGCCTAACACTAAAGTGCTCAGTAGGTATCAGTTGCTGTCATCATTAAACAATAAAGAGGAACTGAAAGAACCTGAAGGGAGGGAAACAAAAGTAATTCCTACCTTTCATTCCTCAAGGAAGTGACGAATATTCCTATTTGCTATAAACCTAAGAGACACCAAAAAGTCTACCTGACAACATAAAAAGATAGTCATGGATTGTAAAGGTACTATTATTGCCTTTAACTTTTTTGCTTACACTGGGTGCAAAATACTGAAAAGGACTTGATGTGAGTCATCAAAAAAAGGTCCCACCTAGAGTAAGCAGTAACTTAAGGAAAAGTTTTGTTTTTTTTAGGAGGTACCAGAGTTTGAATCCAGGACCTCATCCATGGGAAGGAGGAACTCAACCACTGAGCTACATTTGCTTCCCACTGAGAATTGGTTTTTTCATTTGATTGTTTTTAGGAGGTACTGGAGCTCGAGCCCCGTTCTTTGATGTCTTCTGACTCCTGCTTTCACTTCAGCAGGCAGGAGCAGAAAGCCAGCACTCCAGAAGGAGCAAGACCCTGGAGGCTGTGCTCAGGGAGCACAGGGCCAGAGAGCTGGAAGCTTTATCCTTAGGTTGAAAACAATGCTACAGAAGACATGAAACTTCAATTCATGTTCTCAGAAAACTGTCATCCCCAAGAAAGTCAAAGTGTTCTCAGGAGTTTTACAAGATTTTGTTTGAGAAACTTTGAAGGTATCTATATATTCTTTGTCTCATTAAAATAAAGCATTAAAGGAAATTTCTGATTGTTTATTTCAAAATGTATCACATCCAAAGGTAAATTTGCTTTTAATTAATGCTTTTATTTCTGTCTTGTTTTCTTTCCGTGAAGGGAAAAATCTATGAGATTTGAGCTAAGAGAGCACATTTATGGTCCTGGCTACGGAGACAGAGGTTGACTTTCATACAGGTCTCTAAAGTCCCCCATGTTTACACTGGAGGTGCCCTTAAACTCTCATCTGTTTAAGTGATGGCAGACCAACTTCATACAAAGACTAAAAAATCCTGGAGTCTCCATATAGATTTTATTTTATGCCCCATAATTTCCAAATGGAATCGAGGGGCATCGAGGTTCTTATATTATCCTCCTATTTGGGGATGAGGAAACTGTTCAAAAACAGTAAAAGTAGAATCTAGTATATTTTTTCCCCCAAAGAACCAGTCTCTTCTCAATCCAAATATATTTCTAGAGGCATATGGTGCTTTCCTTTGTTGAATTTAGTTTCCCTTCCTGGGTTCCTCTTGGGTCTTCTGTGAAACTTGCATCTATTTGGCTTTCCCTATAGCAATCAAGGCCCTCGTGGATATCATATGCTGAGGTCCAGCTGGGCAAGGGTATCTTTTCTTTTCATTCCTTCCCAAATTAGACATACATACACAAAAGAAATAAATCTTGGTTGTGAATGAGTGCTTCTCTTTAGTTTGGCTAAGAAAAGCAAACAAATTTTAAACAGGAAAAAAGAAAGGCAGAAAAAAAGCATCACATGCTGCCTGTTAAGCAAAGTATGCTCTGCTGGAGAACTAGGAAAATGATGGAGAAATAGGGAAATGAGAATTAAACAGCAATACTTTACCTCTTTTCTGCTCATCTTCAAAAGGACAGAAGTGTATCGATAGGCACATAAGACCTTTAATGTATATTTGTATTATACCAAACATACACAAAATTTTAATTGGCCTGTGTATAAATTTCTTTTAAAAATTTGAAAACACTAATCTTATTGTAAGCATAGCTAGTAGAAATGATTTAAGTTGGGGGCCAGCTGTAGCCCAGTGGATAAGGCGCCGGTTCACCACATGGTAGGCCCCGGGTTTGGTTCCTGGGGCCTCTCCGAGCGGGCAGACCACCTTGAGAGGGCAAGCCGCCGTGGGCGGGGCAGAGGCGCCATGGGCAGGGCAGAGCCGCCATGGGCAGGGCAAGTCATCCTCGAACAGAGCAGAGCCACCCATGAGCAGAGCAGAGCCGCCTGCGAGCGGGGCAAGCCGCCTGCGCGGTGAGCTGACTTGGC
>PVKH010015130.1:0-16218 GCA_004027955.1 Chaetophractus vellerosus | reverse complement strand
AGAAGTCTCCATTATGCATGAATATTTCTCCTTCAAAAAGGAGATCTTTTCCCCAGCTTCTTATCCCAGGCCCCATGCCCTGTGCTCCATGTCTTAATCTCACTAGTTTGCCCCAAAAAGCTGTGGTCTGTTCAGCTCCACTCCACCTCTCCATACCACTTCTCCACCCCAGACAAATTCTGAGTTATGTGACCCAAACATGTGCCTTGAATCTATTTTCCAAGGAGTGGGTTGGGGCAGATGTATGACCATGCCAAGTCTGCTCACTAGATGTGCTAATAACCAGGCACCAGGGACCTACACTGGAAATGCCTGGGTCTCCAGGCTGCCATCAGTTCCATTGACTGCCATGCCAAGTTGAGAAAGGAAGAGTGACCAGGGCGAATGAACATGTCCTTAACTTTCCTACCAATTTTAGGTTTTCTTTTTCCCAATTCAGCTTTCACTGAGTTGTTATCTATTCCTATTCATTTTCCAGAGTTCTGAAAAAGTTTGTTCTGACAGATTCTGCCTGTTTTTCTCTATTTCTGAGGATGGATGTTCACAAAGGGCATACTACTCTGGCATTTTGTTGATTTCACTTGCCTCAAAGTTCACCATTTGAAAGTATAATTGAATGGATTTTAGTATAATCACAGAGTTGTGATTCATTCATTGCTATCTAGTTCCAGAAAATTTAAATCACCCAAAAAAGAAACCCCTTACCCATTAGCAGTTACTTCCCATTATCCCTACTCTTCAGCCTTCATCAACCACTAATCTGCTTTTGATTTCTATGGGTTTTGCCTCTTCTGGACAGTTCATATAAATGGAACTATATAACATATGGCCACGTGTATCTGCTTTCCCTCCCTTAGTATAATGTTTTCAAGGTTTATCCATGTTGTAGCATGTGTCACAGTTTCTTTCTTTTAAAGCCTAATAATATTCTATTGTATGGAGAGACCATATTTGTTTTACCCATTCATCAGTTGATGGATATATGGGTTGTTTTCACTTTTTGGATATTACAAATAATGTGCTATGAACATTCATGGAAAGTTTTTATGGGGACATATGTTTTCACTTTTCTTGAATACGTACTTCAGAGTGGAATTGTCGGTCATATGTTAGCACTATTTTTTACTATTTGAGAAACTGAAAAATTATTTTCTAAAAATGCTTGACCATTTTACATTCACACCAGAAATATATGAAGTTCCCGATATCTCCACATGCTTACCAAAACTTGCTATTGTCCATCTTTTTGATGATCACCATCCCAGCAAGTATGAACTGCTTTTTGTGGTTTTATTTTACATTTCTTGAATGACTACCGATGTTGAGCACCTTTTAATGTGATTATTGGCTATTTATCTTTTTTTGGAGAAAGGACTACTGAAATCCTTTGACTAAATTTAATTGGATTGTTTTTCTTTTTATTGTGAATTGTAGGAGTTCTGTTTATAATATGGATATAAATCTCTTATCAAATATATTAGTTGTAAATATTTTATCCCTTTCTGTGTGATGTTTTTTCTCTTATTTGATGGTGTCCTTTGAAGTATAAAAGTTTTAAATTTTGGTAAAATTCAATTTATCTATTTTTTCTTTTGATGCTTGTGATGTCATGCCTAAGAAATCATTGCCTAAACCAAGTTTACAAAGATTTGTTTATGTTCTCTTCTAAGAGATTTAATTATTTAGTTTTACATTGAGGTGTTGTATGTTGAATTAATTTTTATATATTGTGTGAGGTATGGGTGGCACTTCATTGTTTTGTATGTGGCTATCTAGTCCTAGAACCATTTTTAAAAAGATTATCATCTCCCCCTCTGAATGATCTTGGAATTCTTGTCAAAAATCAATTGACCATAAATTTAAGAATTTATTTTTGGGCTTTCTATTCTATTCTATGTATTTATATGACTATCTTTATAACCCTGCCATATAGTCTTGATTACTATAGCTCTGTTGAACATTTTGAAATTAGGAAGTATTAGTCTTTTGACTTTATTCTTTTACAAGATTGTTTTGGTTATTTTGGCTTCCTTGCATTTCCCTCTAAATTAAGGCAACTCCCTCTAAATTAAGGATTAGATTGTCAGTTTTGGCCAAAAAACAAAGCAGCTTGGATTTGTGGAGGGATTGTTTGACTCTGTAGATCAATTTGTGCAGTGTTAGCATCTTAATATTATGTCTTCCAATACATGAAGGTGGATGTCTTTGCATTTATTTAGTTCTTTAGGTTGTTTCAACACTAAAATTTTGTAGTTTTTTTTTACTTCTTTTGATAAATTTATTCCTAAGTATTTTATTCTTTTTTATCTTATTGTAAATGGAATTGTTTACTTAATACTACTTTTATTTATTTTTATTTTTTTTATTTATTTTGGACATATACTTTTTTTAAAAAAGATACTTAGATTACATAAATGTTACATAAAAATTATAGGGATATCCATATGCCCCACCTCCCACACCTCCCACAATCTCCGACATAAACATCCTTCATTAGTGTGGCACATCACCTGCAATAGATATATACATTTTGGGGCTTTACCACTAAGCATGGACCATAGTTCACATTGCACACCACACTCTCTCCCACACAGTTATGCATGTTATATGATGATATAAAATGACCTATATCTGTCATTGCAATGTCACTCAGGATAATGCCCAAGTCCCGAAAAAGCCCCTGTATTACAATTACTTTTTCCTCTCCCTGCCCCCAAAGCTTCCAGTGGCCACTGGCTCCACATAAATGTTGTAATTTCTTCATTTGCATGAGAAATATGGAATGCTTCACGAATTTGTATGTCATCCTTGTGCAGGGGCCATGCTACTCTTCTCTGTATCGTTCCAGTTTTAGTATATATGCTGCCAAAGCGAGCATAATACCACTTTTAGATTAAGCATGTTTGTATGCAGATTATATCTTTTATATATATTAAACTTATATCCTACCCATTGATGAGATTATTTATTAGTGCTAGTGTTTTTTGTGGATTGATTATGATTTCCTATATAAAAGATCATGCAATCTGCAAATATAGATAATTTTACTTGTTTCTTTCCAATCTGCATACCTTTTTTTTTTTTCCTGGAGGTACCAGGGATAAAAGCCAGGACCTCATACATAGGAAGCAAGTGTTCAACCACTTGAGTTACATCCGCTCCCCTCTTCATGCCCTCTTAAAAATTTTCTGTCTAATTTTCCTGACTAGTGCCTCAAGTACAGTGTTGATTAGAAGTAGTGAAAGCATACTCTTTGTCTTGATTTTATCTTTGAGAAGGTTTCAGTCTTTCACATTAAGTATGTTGTTAGCTGTGGGGTTTTTTGAATAGGTATTCTTTACCACGTTGTGGATGTTTTTAAAAATATTCTTGGTTTATTGAGTATTTTTTTCTATAATGAAAAGGTTTTGGAATTTTTGAAATGGTTTTTCTGCCTCTCATGAGATGATCGTGTGGTTTTATCTTTTATCTATTAATATATGGTATTGCCTTGATATTAATTTTCATACGTTAAACCTACCTTTCATTCCTGGGATAAATCTCACTTGGTCTGATGTATAATTCTTTTTATATGTTGCCGAATTTGGTTTGCTAGCATTATGTCAGGGATATTTGCATTTGTAGTCATAAGAGATATGAATCTGTATTTTTATTTCTTGAGATGTCTTTGCCTTATTTTGATATTAGGATAATACTGGCCTCAAAGTATTAGCTGGGAAGCTATCCCTCTTCTATTTTTGGAAGAGTCTGTGAAGATTTGGTATTCATTTTCTTTAAACAGTTGGTAGAATTCATGCATAAGCTATCTGGGTCTGGGGTTTTCTTTGTGGGAAGTTTTCTGATTACTAATTTAATCTCTTTATTTGTTATAGGTCTATTCAGATTTTCTATTTCTTCTTGAGTCAGTTTCAGTTGTCTATTTCTTTTTTAGGAATATATCTATTTCATCTAGGTTACAAAATCTATCAGCATTCAATTGTTCATCATATTCCCTTATATATATATTTTATTTCTCTAAGGTAGTTAGTGATGTCTCTTTATCATCCTTGATTTTTGTAGTTTGAGATCTCTCTTTTTTACTTCACTACTATAAGTCCAAGTTCACCATATTTGTTGATATTTTAATAGTGAAATCATAATAATATTCTTTCATTATTTGTAACAAAATTACTACACTAATATAAGTTTTGAGTAATAAGGGAGAATATGGGAAATCTGTATTTTCTGCATGATGTTTCTATAAACCTACAGCTTTTATAATAAAAAATTACAAAAAAAATAAATTTTCATTTCATTGATTCTGTTATTGCTTATATTCTTGTTGCTATTTCCTTTTTTAGTGTCTTTCCTGAAATAAATCTTGATTCTGTATTCTTTGTGGTGTGTGGCCACAGAAGTATCTGCTTGGTTATCTCATGGTAAACCAATAATTGGGCAGAAATTTCCTTAAATGCTTTGGATCAATAAACCATCTCTTCTTTGCTGAAGGGCTCCATGCATGTGATGAGTCACATCTTCAGTGCTTTAGTAGGCAGATTACAATTCTGCTTTAGCTTTTACTTCCTGCCTATGATGCTCTTCAAGTTCAGTCAGAGGAGATCTAAGAGCTTTCTCAGGTTTTTCCTAAGTATGCACACAGTCTTGGTCACACACACAGCCCTTCATATATGCATGCCGTTCTACATTGTCAGGATACGTAAAAACTTTTCAAAGCACCCTGTTGACATCTCATTCTCTAGTTTTTCTTTTTAAGTACTTTAGTTAGCCTCTTGCTACCGCAAGTGGTAATACCACCTCAGACAGCTTCAATGTGGAACAACTGCCACTGATTTTTTTCTACAAATGCCTTGCATGTGGGCATTTCACACAAAGAAAGTTATGTCAGGTCAAATGAAGACAAACCCTGTGAATGAAACTTTTCCATGATCTGTAATTTTTTTAAATTAGAGAAGTTGTTTACAGAAAAGTCATGTAAAACATAGGATGTTTCCATATACCCCCCATTGTTGACCCCTTGCATTAGTGTGGTACTTTGTTATAATTAATGAAAGAATACTAAAATTGTACTATTAACCATAGTCCATAGTTTACATTATGTGTATTTTTTCCTATATACTAGTCCATTTTTAACACCTTGCATTAGTGTCATATATTTGCTGTAATTCATGAATGAACAATCTGATACTTGGACTATTAACCTCAGTTCATTTTCCACAAAAGGGTTCACCGTGTTATATTGTCCCATGTTTTATCTTCTAACTTTCATTCTAGTAACATACATGACTCAAAACTTACCCTTTCAATCACATCCACATACACCATTCAGCACTGTTAATTACACTCAAAATAATGTGCTGCCACCACCACTATCCATTTCTAAACATTTACAATCAACTTAAATAGAAATTCTGTACAAATTAAGCATCAGCTCCCCATTCTCCAGCACAATCTATCCCCTGCTAATCTATACTATAGATTCTAATTTTATGAGTTTGCTTATTATAATTTGTTCATATCAATGAATCATACAATATTTGCCCTTTTGTTCCTTGCTTATTTCAAGTAGTATAATATACTCAGGGTTAATCCATGTTGTCTCATGCATCAGGACTTCATTCCTTTTTACAGTTGAATACTATTCCATCATATGTACATACCACATTTTGTTTATCCATTCATCAGTTGATGGACACTTGGGTTGCTTTCATATTTGGGCCATTGTGAATAATGCCACTAAGAACATTAGTGTGCAAATATCTATTTGAGACCCTGCTTTAATTTTTTCTGGGTATACACCTACAAGCAGGATTGTCAGGTCACAGGTGATTCTATATTTAGCTTCATGAGGAGGAAACTGTCAAACTGTCATCCACAATGGCTGCACCATTTTATGTTGCTACCAGCAATGAATGAGTATTCCTATTTCTTCATATCCTCTCCAACACTTGTAGTTTTCTGGCTTTTTTTTAAAAAATAGTAACCATTCTAGTGGGTGTGAAATTATATCTCACTGTGGATTTGATTTGATTTGTATTTTCCTAATAGCTAGTGATGTTAAGAATCTTCATGGACTTTTTTTAGCCATTTGTATTTCCTCTTTGGAGAAATGTCTATCCAAGTCTTTGGCCCATTTTTTAATTAGTTTGTTTGTCTTTTTATTATTGAGTTCGAGAATTTCTTTACATATTCTGGATATAAAACACTTATTAGATATGTGGTTTTCAAATATTTTCTTCTGTACAGTAGGTTGTCTTTTCATTTTCTTGACAGTCTTTTTTTAAGGGTTTGCAATATGTTCATTCATTGCCTTTCTTTATTAGAGAAGTTGAGGGTTTACAGAACAATCATGCATAAAATACAGAATTCCCGTACACTTCCCCACCACCAACACCTTGCATTGGTGTGGAACATTTTTATAATTTTACTATTAATGAAAGTCCATATTGTCCTGCCATATTTTTATTAAAGAAGTTGTGCGTTTACAAAACAATCATACATAAAATGTAGGATTCCCTTGCACCATCCCACGAGCAACACCTTGAATTAGTGTGAAACCTTTGTTACTACTGATGATAGCACTTTCAAAAATAATTGTGATAAAGACTTTGGTGTGTTACCAGGGGCCAGGTATTGAAACTGGGACCTTCTGTGTAGGAAGCCCGTGCTCAACCACTGAGTCACATTGCATTACCTGAGTTGTTTTTTTTTTTGTTTTTTTTGCTTTGTTTTGTTTTGCTTGTTGTTGTTTTTCAGGAGGTACCGGGAGTGGAACCAGGGACCTCCCATGTGGGATGTGGGTACTCAAACACGTGAGCCATATCCACTCCCAGTGACAAAGTCTTTTGATGCACAAAAGTTTTTAATTTTGAGGAGGTCCCACTTATCTAGTTTTTCTTTCATTGCTTGTACTCTGGGCATTAAGTTCAAGAAACCATTGCCTAACACAAGATCCCAAAGTGCTTCTCAACATTTTCTTCTAGAATTTTGTACTCCTGTTTCTTATACTTAGTTCTTTTATCATTTTGAGTTAATTTTTCATCCTTTTGCATATGGATATACAATATCCCAGCAACATTTGTTGAAGAGACTATTTTTTTTCCAATAGTGGACTTTATGGCCTTGTCAAAAATAATTTGGCTGTAGATGTGAAGATCTATTTCTGAACCTCAATTTGATTCCATTGGTCAATATCTCTATCCTTGTGACAATACTAGGCTGATTTTACTATTGTAGTTTTGTAATATGCTTTAAAGTCAGGCAGTGTGAGTCCTCCAACTTTGTTCTTCTTTTTCAGTATATTTTTTGGCTCTTCAGGGCCCTTTTACCTCCAAATAAATTTGATAATTGGCTTTTCCATTTCTGAAAAGAAGGGTGTTGGAATTTTGATTGGGATAGTTTTGAATCTGTAAATCATTTTGGGTAGAATTGACATATTAACAATATTTACTCTTCCAATCCATGAACAAGAAATTTCCTTCCATTTATTTAGGTGTTCTTTGATTTCTTTTAGCAATGGATTTTAGTTTTCTGTGTATAGTCCTTTATGTCCTTGGTGACGTTTATTCCTAGATATTTGATTCTTTTAGTACTATTGTTAATGGAATATTTTCTTGATTTCCTCCTCAGATTGCTCATTTCTAGTGTATGGAAACTACTGATTTTTAAGTGTTGATATTGTACCCCACCACTTTTCTGAATTTGTTTATTAGCTTTATTAGCTTAGTTGTAGATTTTCCAGGACTTTATATAGGATCGTGTCATCTGCAAATGGTGAAAATTTTACTTCCTCCTTTCCAATTTGGATGCTTTTTTTTCCTTTTTCTTGCCTAGCTGCTCTGGCTGGAACTTCCAGTACAATGTTGAATAACTGTGGTGAGAGTAGGAATCTTTGTCTTGTAGAGGGAAAAACTTTCCATCTTTCACAATTGAGCATGATGATAACTGTGGGTTTTTCATATATGCCTTTTATCACATTGAGGAAGTTTCCTTCTAATCCTATTTTTAAAGAGTTTTTATGAAGAAAGTTTGCTGAATTTTGTCAAATAAATTTTCTGCATCAATGGAGATAATCATGTGTTTTTTCCCCTTTGTTTTATTTGATGTGATGTATTACATTAATTGATTTTCTTGTGTGGAACCTTTTTGCATACCTGGGATAAAACCAACTTTGTTATGTGTATAATTCTTTTGATGTGTTGTCAAATTTGATTTTCAAGGATTTTGTTGAGGATTTTTGCATCTATATTCATGAGAGAAATCTTATAGTATCTTTATCTGGCTTTGGAATTAGGGTGATATGTCTTCAGAATGAGTTGGGTAACATTCCCTCTTGTTCAATTTTTCTTCTTGGAATGATTGCTAGAATCACCTGGGAAGCCTCCTGGTCCTGGGCTTTCCTTTGTTCAGAAGATTTTGATGTCTGATTCAATCTCTTTGCTTGTCATTGGACTGTTGAGGTCTTCTATTTCTTGTAGAGTCAGTGTAGTTTCTTTGTGTGTTTCTAGGAATCTATCCATTTCATCTATGTTGTCTAATTTGTTGGCATACAGTTTTTCATAGTATCCTCTTATGATTCTTTTTAATTTCTGTGGGGTAGTGTTAATGTCCTCCCTGTCATTTCCGATTTTATTTGCCTCTTCTATCTTTTTTTCTGTTTAGCTAAGAGTTTGTATATTTCATTGATCTTTTCAAAGAACCAACTTTTGGCTTTGTTAATTCTTTCTTTTGGGTTTTTTATTCTCAATTTCATTGATTTATGCTCTAACCTCTGTTATTTCTTTCTTTCTGCTTGCTTTTTTTGGTTTAGTTTGCTTTTCTATTTCTAGTTCCTTCAGGTGTGCAGTTAAGTCTTTGATTTTAGCTTTCTTCTGTTTTAATGTAAGTGTTTAGAGCTATCAATTTCCCTTGCAACACTCTTCACTTCATCCCATAAGTTTTGATATGACATGTTTTTGCTGTCATGCCTCTCAAGATATTTACTGATTTCCCTTGAAATTTCTTTTGACCACTGATTGTTTAAGAGAATGTTATTTAATTTCCATATATTTATGGATTTTCTAGTTCTTCACATATTATTGTTTTCCAGGTTTATTCCATTATGGTCAGAGAAGATGCTTTGTATGATTTTAATCTTTCTAAATTTATTGAGAAGTAATTTTGTGACCCAGTATATGGCCTATCTGGAGAATGATCCATGTGCTTATGGCAAGAATGTATATCTTATTGTTTTGGGTTGCAGTGTACTGTGTATATCTGCTAGTTCTAGTTTATTTATCAAATTATTCAATTTCTGTTTCCTTATGTTTTTCATTTTAAAAACAATTTATTGAAGTATATCAATTATGCATGGACATACATAAACAATAAATGTATAGAAAAGTTGTGAACTTACAAAACAAACATGCATAACATCATTAAGGGCTCCCATACATCACCCCACTACAAATACCTTGTAACAAATTATGAAAGAGCATTATTAAAGTATTACTACTAACTATAATCCATATGTTATATTTGGTATTTATTACAGAACTCTTGATTCGACTCCATCGAACCACGTGTTTATCTTTATGCCAACACCATGCTGTTTTGACCACCGTAGCTTCATAATACACTTCAAGGTCAGGAAGCATGAGTCCTCTGACTGCTGTTCTTTTTTAGGGTGTTTTCGTCTATTCAGTATCCCCTTCTCTTCCAAATAAATTTGGTAGTAGACTTTTCTATTTCTGTAAACTAAGCTGTTGGAATTTTGATTGATATTGCATTGAATCTATAAATCAGTTTGGATAGAATAGACGTCTTCATGATGTTTACTCTTCCAATCCATGAACATGGAATCTCCTTCCATCTATTTAGATCTTCTTTGATTTCTTTTAGCAGTGTTTTATAGTTTTCTGACTACAGATCCTTTACATTCCTAGGTATTTGAGTCCTTCTGCTGTTATTGTAAAAGGAATTTTTTTCTTGATTTCCTCCTCAGCTAGCTCATTACTAGGGTACAGAAACACTACTGATTTTTGCATGTTGATTTTGTTTTCTGCACACTTTGCTGAACTCATTAGAACTAATAGCTTTGTTGTAGATATTTCAGGATTTTCTAAATACAGAATCATCCCATCTGTGAATAGTGAGAATTTTACTTCCACTTTTCAAATTTGGAAGCCCTTTTGTTTTTATCTTGGCTAATTGATTTAGCTAGAACGTCTAGCACAATGTTGAATAACAGTGATGACAGTGAGCATCCTTGTCTTGTTCCCAATTTTAGAGGGAAAGCTTTGAAACTCCTCCACTGAGTATGATATTGCCCATGGGATTTTCATATATGCCTGTCATTATGTTGAGGAACTTTCCTTTTATACCTGTCTTTTGAAGTGTTTTGATCAGAAAGGATGCTGGCTTTTATCAAATGCCTTTTCTGCATCAATCAAGATGATCATGTGTTTTTTTCCCATCAATTTGTTAGTGTGGTGAGTTAGGTTAATTGGTTTTCTTATGTTGAACCACCCTTGCATACCAGGAATAAAACTCACTTGATCATGATGTATAATTCTTTCTATATGCTGTTGGATTTGATTTGCAAGTATTTTGTTGGGAATTTTTGCCTCTATCTATTAGAGACATTGGTCTGTAATTTTCTTAACTTCTAGTATCTATGTCTGGCTTTGGTATTAGGCTGATGGCTTCAAAAAATGTGTTGGGCAATTTTCCCTCCTTTTCAATTTTTTGGAAGAGTTTAAACAGGATTGGTATTAATTTTTCTTGAAATGTTAGGGAGAATTCACCTATGAAACCATTTTCTTTGTTGGAAGATTTTTGATGACTGATTCAATCTCTTTGCTTGTGATTGGTTTGTTCGTTTCTCTATTTCTTGTAGAGACCATGTAGATTGTGCATTTCTAGGAATTTGTCCATTTCATCTAGGTTGTCTGATTTGTTGGCATATAGTTTCTAATAATATCCTTTTATGATCCCCTTTATTTCCATGGGTCAGTTATAATGTCCCTCTTTTCATTCTTGGTTTCATTTTTCTCTTTCTTTCCTTGTTAGTCTTGTTATTTTATTGTGATTTTATTGATTTTCTCAAAGAACCAGCTTTTGGTTTTGTTGATTTTCCTTATTTTTTTCAATTTCATTTATTTCTCCTCTAATCTTTGTTATTTCTTTCTTTCTGCTTGCTTGGTATTGGTTTGCTGTTCTTTTTCTAGTTTCTCCAGGTGTTCAATTAGAGCTTGGATTTTCGCTCTTCCTTCTTTTTAAATATAGGTATTTAGGACTATAAATTTCCCTCTCAGCACTGCCTTTGCTATATCCCATAAGTTTAGAAAAGTTGTGTACTTGTTTTCATTGATTTCAAGATATCTAATACTTTCTCTAGCAATTTCTTCTTTGACTCACTGATTGTTTAAGAGTGTGATGTTTAGCCTCCATATATTTGCAAAATTTCCCCTTTCCTGCCTATTATTGATTTCCAGCTTCATTCCGTTATGATAAGAGAAGGTGCTTTGCATAATTTCCATCTTCTAAAATTTATTGAGAGCTCTATTGTGGTCCAACATGTGATTGATTCTGGAGAAATATCCATGAGCACTTGAAAAGAATGTATAACCTGGTGATTTGGAGTGAAATGTTCTGTATATGTCTGTCAGGTTCTGCTCATTTATTATTTTGTTCAAGTTCTTGGTTCCTTGCTGATTTGTGTAGTTGTTGATCTTCTGGCATGTTGAAGTCTTCAACTATTATTGTAGAGACATCTATTTTTCCTTTCAGTTTTTCCAGTTTGCCTTATGTATTTTTGGCAGCTTCATTAGGTGCATAGATAAATATTTAAGACTGTTATTCCTTCCCGGTGGATTGTCTCTTTTATTAATATATAATGGCTTTCTACACCTCTTACCACTTTTTTGAATTTAAAGTCTGTTTTGTCTGACACCAGTATGACTACCGCTGCTTTCTTTTGGTTACTATTTGTGTGAAATATCTTTTTCTAACCTTTCACTGTCAATCTATTTGCATTCTTGGGTCTAAGTTGAGTGTCTTGCAGACAGCATATAGATGGCTCATGTTTTTTTTTTTTTTAATCCATTCTATCAGCTTATGTCTTTTGATTGGGGAATTTAGTCCATTAACATCCAATGTCACTACTGTAAAGGCATTAATTACTTCTGCCATTTGATCCTTTGGCTTTCATGTATCACATCTATTTTTACCCAACTTTTAACTTTTTTAGTTACCCTTTCTGATAGTCTTCAACTCTACACTCTCTTCTAAGCCTCTCTCTCTTCTCTCTTCTTTTCTGTCTGCAGAACTCCCTTTAGTGTTTCCTGCAGAGCTGGATTCTTATTTACAAACTCTTATTTTCTGTTTACCTGTGAATATTTTTAACTCACCATCATATTTGAAAGACAGTTTGTCAGATAACGAATTCTTGGCTTGCAGTTTCTCTCTTTCTGTACCTTAATTATATAATACCACTATCTTCTCATCTCCATGACTTCTGAAGAGAAATCTGTACTAAGTTTTATTGGAAATCCCTTGTATGCAATGTTTTCCTTTCCTTTTGCTGCTTTCAAAATTTTCTCTTTATCCTTGGCCTTTGATATCCTGAAATATTATGTGTCTTGTGGTAGGTTTATTTAAATTTATTCTAACTGGAGTGTGTTGTGGTTTCTGGACATATACATTCAGGTCTTTCTTGAAAGTTGGGAAATTTTCAGCCATTATTTCCTCAAATACTCTTCCTGTACCTTTTTTTCCTCTCATTTCCTTTTGAAACTCCCATAACACCTATGGTGGTAGGTTTCGTGTTATCATTCAACTCCGTGAGCCCCTGCTCAAATTTTTCCATTATTTTCTCTCTTTGTTGTTATTTCTTTCATTTCAGTTGTTCTTTCCTCTATGTCACTGATTCTTTCTTCCATGATTTCAGATCTGCTCTTGTGTGCCTCTATTGTATTTCCCCTGCCCCCAAGATGGCTCTCTCTGTTTGTTTGCTTATTGTTTTTGCTCATTGTTTGCACTAATTATCTGTGTGTTGTTTTCGCTTGTTTTTTTTTTTCTCATTGTCTGTTCATTGTCTGCTTGTTTTTTCTCTAGAAGACACTGGGGACTGAACCCAGGACATCCATTGTGGGAGGTGGGTGCTCAACTGCTTGAGCCACATCGGCTCCCAGCTCTTTTTGTTTTTGCTCATTGTCTGCTCATTGTTTTTTCTCATTGTCTGCTTGTTGTTTTTGATCGATGTCTGCTCACTATCTGCTCTTTGTCTGTCTTCTTTAGGAGGCACCAGGAACAGAACCTGGGTCCTCCCATGTGGGAGGCAGGTGCTCAACTGCTTGAACCACATCTCCTCCCCTCTTTTATATATTTTTAAACTTTATTTTGTACATTTAATAATTGAATATATAAACAATAAAAAACTAAAAAGTAAGCACAGATTAATAAATATATACATTTCTCAAATAAATGTACTGGATACAAATAAAAATTTTTTTTGTATCAAGCAATGTGTTACACAATATATTTGGTTCATAGCAATGCATTCATACAGTATTTGTCCCTTTGTGTCTGGCTTGCTTCACTCAACATAATGTCATCCAGGTTCATCCACGTTGCCATATGCTTTATGACTTCATTTCTTCTTACAGTTGCATAATATTCCATCATGTGAATAGACGACTGTTTGTTTATCCATTTGTCTGTTGATGGACACCTGGATTGTTTCCAACTTTTGACAATGGTGAATAACATTGCTATGAACATCAGTGTGCAGATGTCTGTTCGTGTCACTGCTCTCAGTTCTTCTGGGTATATTCCCAGTAATGGTGTTGCTGGGTTATGTGGCAAGTCTATATTCAACTTCTTTAGGAACTGCCAAACAGTCCTCCACAGTAGCTGTACCATTCTGCATTCCCACCAACAGTGAATAAGTGTTCCTATCTCTCCACATCCTCTCCAACACTTGTGGTTCTCTGTCTTTTTAATAATGTCCATTCTGATAGGTGTGAAATGATATCTCATTGTAGTTTTGATTTGCATTTCCCTAAACATGAGTGATGTGAGCAGTTCTTCATGTGCTTTTTTTTGCCATTTGTATTTCTTCTTTGGAGAAATGTCTATTCAAGTCTTTTGCCCATTTTTTAATTGGGTCGTTTGTCTTTTTATTGTTGAGTTGTAACATCTCTTTATATATCCTGGATATTAAACCCTCATCAGATATATGATTTCCAAATATTTTTCCCATTGAGTTGGCTGCCTTTTCACCCTTTGACATTTTCCCCATTGAGTTGGCTGCCTTTTCACCCTTTTGACAAAGTCCTCTGAGGTGCAAAAGTGTTGAATTTTGAGGAGGTCCCATTTATCTATTTTTCTTTTGTTGCATGTGCTTTGGGTGTAAGGTCCAAGAAACTACCACCTACTACAAGGTCTTGAAGATGTTTCCCTACATTTTCTTCTAGTAGTTTTATGGTCCTTGCTTTTATATTTAGATCTTTGATCCATTTTGAGTTGGTTCTTGTATAGGGAGTGAGATAGCAGTCCTCTTTCATTCTTTTTGTTATAGATATCCAGTTCTCCCAAAACCATTTATTGAAGAAACTGTTTTTTCCCATTAGCATGGACTTGGTAGGATTGTCAAAAACTAGTTGACTGTATAGGTAAGGGTTTATTTCTGGGTTCTCAATTCTATTCCACTGATTGTTGTGTCTATCTTTATGTCAGTACCATGCTGTTTTGACCACTGTAGCTTTGTAATATGTTTCAAGGTCAGGTAGTGAAATTCTTCCCACATTGCTCTTCTTTTTTAGAATGCTTTTGGCTATTCGGGTACACTTACCCTTCCAGATGAATTTGGTAATTGCCTTCTCTAATTCTTTAAAGTAAGCTGTTGGGATTTTGATTGGTATTGCATTGAATCTAAAAATCTGTTTGGGTAAGATTGACATCTTCACAATTTTCATTCTTCCAATCCATGAACATGGAATGTCTTTCTATTTGCTTAGGTCTTTTTAAATGTCTTTCAGCATTGTTTTGTAGTTTTCTGCATACAGGTCCTGTACTTGTTTGGTTAAATTAACTCCTAGATATTTGAGTCTTTTTGTTGCTATTGAAAATGTAATTTTCCCCCTGATTTCCTCCTCAGGTTGTTCAGTACTAGTGTACATAAACATTACGGATTTTTGCGTGTTGATCTTTTATCTTGCCACTTTTCTGAACTCATTTATTAGCTCAGGTGACTTTTTTGTGGATACTTCGAGATTTTCTAAGCACAGAATCATGTCATCTGCAAACAGTGACAGTTTTACTTCCTCTTTTCCTATTTGGATGATTTTAATTTTTTTTCTTGTCTAATTTCCCTAGCTAGAACTTCTAGTGCAATATTGCATAACAGTGGGGACAGTGGGCATGCTTGTCTTGTTCCTGATCTTAGGGGGAAAGCTTTCAACCTTTCCCCACTGAGTATGATGTTGGCTGTGGGTTTTTCATATATGCCTTTTATCATATTGAGGAATTTTCCTTCTATTCCTATCTTTTGAAGTGTTTTTATCAAAAAAGCATGCTGGATTTTGTCGAATGCCTTTTCTGCATCAATTGAAATGATCATGTGGCTTTTTTCCTTCAATTTGTTAATGTGGTATATTAAATTGATTGATTTTCTTATCTTGAACCAACCTTGCATACAGGAATAAATCCCATTTGGTCATGATGTATAGGTCTTTTGATAAGCTATTGGATTTGATTTGCACGTATTTTGTTAAGAATTTTTACATCTATGTTCATTAGAGAGATTGGTCTATAATTTTCTTTTCTTGTAGAATCTTTATCTGGCTTTGGTATTAGGGTGGTGTTGGCTTCATAAAATGTGTTGGGTAATTTTCCCTCCTCTTCAATTTTTTGGAAGAGTTTAAACAGGATTGGTGTTAATTCTTTTCAAAATGCTTGGTAGAATTCACCTGTGAAGCCATCTGGTCCTGGACTTTTCTTTGCTGGGAGATTTTTGATGATGGAGTCAATCTCCTTAAATATGATTGGTTTTTTAAGTTCTTGTATTTCTTGTAGCATCAGTGTAGGTTGATTTCTAGAAATTTGTCCATTTCATCTATGTTTTCTAGTTTGTTGGCATATAGTTTCTCATAATATCCTCTTATGATTCTTTTTTATTTCTGTGGGGTCATTTGTAACTCCCCCCTTTCATTTCTGATTGTATTTATTTGCATCTTCTCT
>PVKH010015129.1:0-16214 GCA_004027955.1 Chaetophractus vellerosus | reverse complement strand
AAATTCCTGTCTAACATGCACTTTTAAAATAAAAATTCTTGAAATCAAACTGTTGCTTTTGAAGCATGTAAGATATTGAGATTATTCAAAGTATAGAATATTTTTACTGTTGGAAATAGAAGTTTCTCACTAAGTTGAATGAATTGTAATCAAACAGTTCCTATATAATTCCTGTAGCCTCTTTTGTTACTGAGTATAGTCATCGCTCTGAAGGTCTAGTCTTGTCTCTTACTGGGAAAACATTTTTTAAAAAGGCATATATGAACATATAGCATGGATTCTTTGAAAACTGTAGAGGCAAAATGCTTTGCCAATCCATCAAGTAAGGGATTCTAATCATAATAAAAATGACATACACCAAAACCATCAATACCTGCACATAACAGTAGGCTGTGCTTTTGAAATGAGTGCATTTTCTGACAAATATTTATCTCAGCCTATAGTATCATATTAGGACCAAGAAGAGAATTTACAATCTCCAAGATACTTTATTTTGAATGAAAACTTGTAGCTACTAAAAATAAAGGATGAAATTGTCAAAAATATTGCCTTATACCCATGTTTAATTCCAAAAACTACCAGAAATGGTTTGCAGAAATACCTAGGAAATTCTGTAAGAGCCCCCAAATAGTTATTTGTGTATTTTTTAAAATAGAAACCTAACTTCAACTAAAGCAGGTTCATTTATGAAATTGGAACTTGGCTCAGATACAATTATATCCTATTCACTTTTCTTATATATGATTAGGGATTAGGTACATTTAAATTTTTATCATTAAACTATTTTTTTTATGAAGCAGCTGATAGGATTTAATCAACCAAGGAGATTTGTAAAGAAATTGATTCAAATACAGATTTTGAGGTAACACTCACCCTGAAGCTGAATACATTTATGTGTCCAGCACCTTGATCAAAGAAATAAAATATTACCACCATTCCAGAAGCCTCTCTTTCAGTTATCATCCCTGCAAGGGGAACTACTATCCTAACTTCCAACACCATAGATTATTGTAACCTGTTTTTCTTTGTTTTTTGTTTTGGTTTGTTTTTCTGAGCAGAAAGGAGTTTTCATTATCACTAAAGTTGGAGGTTGGAATTCTTCCTTGAAGTAGATCTCTTCTTTAAATGGGAAAACCACCCCAACTTTGTTTAGTTATACATATGTAAAGTTTGTTCCCTTCCAATGTTGCTAGGTAAAAATGTAGACTAACTTGAATTCATATATTTCAGCCTGAGAAGCTAAAGTTTTGCTCTGTTTTTAGGCACGTATAATCTGGGGCCTAGGTTTCAGGATAAATCATTTTATTTTTCTACCCTTTGATAGCCAGCCCAAAGTGGTTTGTTGTGTTTTTTTTTTAAGTTTTTATTTATTTCTCCCCACCCCCTTGTTGTTTTGTGCTCAGTGTCTGCTCTTTGTGTCTTCTTCTGTGTGTGTGTCTACTTGTCTTCTCTTTAGGCAGAACTGGGAACTGATCACAGGACCTTCTGGAGTGGAGAGAGGCTGCTTAATCTCTTGCGCCACCTCAGCTCCCTGGTCTGCTGTGTCTCTTATTGTCTCTCTTCTGTGTTTCTTTTTTGTTGCATCATCTTACTGCACCAGCTCTCCACATGGGCCAGCACTCCACACAGGCCAGCACCCCTCATGGGCCAGCTTGCTTTTTCACCAGGAGGCCCTGGCAATCAAACCCCGGACCTCCTAGATGGTAGACAGGAGCCCAATCGCTTGAGCCACATCCACTTCCCCAGCCCACAGTTTAAGATAATTACTATTTTTTTACTATCATCATTATTGTATTTATTGAATTTTTCCTGTGTACCAACCAACCACTTGATTTATATGCATCATAGAATAATGCTTGAGCAAAATATCCCCTTAAAATATTAAAATGATCAGCATTAGAAGGTATAAATAAAAGAAATAAGACAAAACAACTAGGCAATGGTAGAATTGGATTATGAATCCAGATTTAAACCTCAACACCTCTACTATGAATTTTATATAGTCAAAGTTGTCAACAGGGTTATGTATTGTTATTATGTTGACAGTATGTACATGTGTATATGTATAGATATATATATATATATATACAGATATACATGTATATAAACATCATATATACACTATATAATCTAATTATAAGTTTATTGTATTAACAGTTATATGATATATAACATTACATTTATTATACATTCCTATTTTAAATGTGTTATTACTGCTCATTCTCTAAAACACTGTTGAAAATGAGTCACAAAAGGACAAAACACAGCCAAAGACATGTACAGAAAGAGAAGTGGTAATCCTACATATATATATACACATTAGCTGATGCATATGAATTAGCTCCAGGCAGGGGATAATTCTCTCTCTTTACAAGTTAAGATAGATTTCCCCCAGTTCACATGCATGGGATTTTCACATGAGCAATCTAGTCAATGAACAGAAATCAGAAATCACAAAATAACTAGGCCTGATCCTTTGTAAATGTTAACACTGACAGGTGATAGATAATAAATCTGCAAGAGCTTGCATAAAATCAGATTTCTCATTTCAATGTTTGGAGAGATTCCTTAGGAAGCCATTGGGTCTGGAATTTTCTTTGTGAGAAGTTTATAAAATATAGGTTCAATTTCTTTAATAGTTAATAGGATAGTTTAGATTCTCTATTTCTTCTTGTGTCAGTTTTAGAAAATTGTATTCTTCAGGGAATTCTTATATTTTACCCAAATTTAAAGATTTGTTGGCATAATGTAGTTCATAAAATTTCCTAATCATATTTAAAATGTCTGTAGTGTCTTTCATGAAATATCCTTTTCCAATCTTACACTTTTCCTTTGAGATATGTCTTTTCTATCTAGTTCTTTAAAAATTTTCTCTGTGTTTTGGTTTTTCAGCAGTTTACACTGGTGTGTCTAGATGTAGTTTTTTTTGTGTGTTTACCCTCGTTGGGTTTTCCTCACTCTATTAGTTTCCTAGCTGATGAAATAAATACAGTGCAGTGGATTGGCTTAACAACAGGAATTTGGCTCATGGTTTTGAGGCTAGGAGAAGTCCAAAATCCAGCAAGGTGATACTTCCTTTCCAAAGACTTTGGCATTCTGGGGTTGGCTGCTTGTGATCCTTGAGTCCATGGCCTTTGTATCACATGGCGATGAACCTGGTAGTGTGATTTCTTTATTCTTCTAGGTTCTGTTGACTTCCAGATTCGTTTCCTGTGGCTATTTAATAGGATTAGATATTAATCCTATTAAGTAATAGGAATAAGACCCATCCTGATTCAGTTGGCCTGGCTCTAACCAAAAGTAATATCTTCAGAAGGTCCTATTTATAATGGGCTCACACTCACAGCAATGGATTAAACTTAAGAACATGTTTTTCTGGGATATATAACTCCAAGTTACCACATTTATCTTATCAAAGCTTTGCCTTAATGTTTTTGTCATATTTGGACTATTTTGGATCAGTGTATCTTCAAATCTTGCTTCTGTCCCACTCTCTATCTATTCTTCTCTTGGGATGCCAATATCAAATATGTTAGACCTTTCACTATATCCCATAGGCCTCTTAATACTTTTTTTTGACAAGGTGGTAGATTCCATCCTTTTTTATGCTTGTGTTTTAACCTGGAATATGTCTATTAACCTATGTTCCAATTCACTGATCTTTCATTTTGTTTGATGATTTGCTATTAAATCCATTTAATTAATTTTTAATTCTTACTGTGCTTTTTATGTATAGGATTTCCATTTGATTATCCTTTCAGATTCTAGGTCTTGGGTGAAATTATGCAGCTTTTTGCATTTTAACACATTAATCATAATTATTTTAAAGTCTCATAACTTTATTACTTGTATCACCTGGATCTATTTCTAATATCTGATTTTTCTTTTGGTTTGGGGCCATTTGGCCTTACTTCCTAGCACATGTAGTAATATTTTATTGCATGTTGGATATTTTAATTTTCTCCCAGTAGGCAAATACAGTATCACAGAACCGTCTTTCTAATTTAAGCTACAAACCTGCTGCAAGTAATCTACTTGGGCATATGCAAATTTACACATTTCACTATATGAAAAAGTTTAATTTTCTCAAATTCTGGCTCAAATTATCATAAAGGCACTCTATTAAAATGTTTATTGTAGAAATGTATGATTCCATTAAATCAGAGTTCTGCATATTTTTTGTAGTTAAATAGCTTTCAATTATTATATGAAAATGAAATGTAACTATATTTGAATTGTATGTTTTATGCAGAGAATATATCAAGGACATGAATATAGAGCATAAAGCTTGTGATTTATATGACAGGAATTCATCAGAAGTGGTGATATTGTTTATAGTTCTAAAGAAAGAAAAAATAATTCAATGGTACCCAATTTCAATGGTTGAGCCTATTTTGGAGTAAAAAGTTACTCAATTTTCAAGGTGGATAAGTCATCTTAGGATTTGCCACCATACACATTGTTTTCTTCTAAAACTCAAGTATTGATTAATAAATAGAAATTCATAAAACAAAAAGTCTTTGCTTAAAAACTTAAAAGCAGAGAAAAGGCAGTGACCTGTGTAAATTAAACTGAGTAATTTAAATTTTACAACAAATTAATTCAGTTGAATTATATCTTCAAAGCTAGTTACTATCTGTGTATAGGGATAAGAAGTGGAAAAAGGAATGCAAATGTAAGTTTAAGAGATTTAAACAACATGGAAAAATAAAGTCAAAGAATTTAATATTCCAAAAAGGCAATGACAAGCATTTGCCCCCAAACATACTGGTATTCAAACCTTAAACTGTGACTATAGAAGAAAGCAAATTATCCATCTTTTTTCTTATTAGGATAAGGAAGAATTTTCATGTCAATATCTCCCCCAAAATTTCAACCAAAGAAGAGGTCTGCTAAGATTTACCTAGAATAAATAGCTTATAAATGAAAATAAGCAAAGAGCTTGAATGGTGGTTGTAACACCTATCCTTGCCCCATAGCAGTAAAAACAACCTGCACCCAGTAATGGTTCTGAAACAATGGTCCAAAGATCACAGATTTTAATGTAAAATGAAATACTATAAAACTTTTTGAAGAAAACATAGTGCCTACGGCTAGGCTAAGAGTTCCTAGATATAGCATAAAAATCATGATATGTGGGAACCCTCTAATCTTTACATCTAAGAAATAGCTTGGAGGCCTGTTTTCTCTCTGCCCACACAGAGAAATCACCATGCCTGCTTCTCCTATCTCCCTTATCTCCCACCTTATTTCCTAAGTATATCATTAAATATTTCTGTAATACTGCTTCCCCATTATCAGCCTGGAATTCTTATGAGATTATTTATACCCCTAACATGTCACCATACCTGCCTGATCCCCCTGCACCCTGATGTTAACTGTGAAAAAATCCTGAATAAAAAGCCGTGCTGGGGATCAGCTCGGGAGCACAGCTTCTTCAGCTGTTCTCTCCCTGATCTCTCTCAACCTCCATGTTAAGAGTAATTTCATTGTGCTGTTGCAGGCTCTGCTGGACAGATCCTAGCAAGACTTTGCAGGACGGATTCCTGCAATGATCCATAAAAGAAAAGAAATAATTGGACTGCATCAAAACTTAAAATTTTTGCTCTGCCAATATCCTTGTTCAGAGGATAAAAAGACAACCTACAGACTAGGAATGTATATTTGCAAATCTCATGTCTGATAAAGGACGGGTATGTAGAATATATAAAGAATTCTAAAAATTCAACATTATAAAAAATCCAATTAGAATTTAGACAAAAGGTGGGGAGATCCAAGATGGTGGAGTAGGGAATGGTAAGCTACACTCCTCCTCCAGAAACTGTGGGAAGGTAGGCAGGTTTGCCTGGCATAAGGGAAGCCATGGGACTGCAGGGGCAAACACAGTAGCTGGAGGGGAGGGGACTCAGGAGGCTCTGGGGGAGATGAGAGCCACCAGGCAATTGGGTGTGTGTGTCAGTGCACAGCTGCCTCCAGGTGAGAGGAGAGGGAGGGAGGTCATTGGGCAGGTGGACCAGTGCCCAGCCAACTCTAAGAAAGAGGAAAGCTGCTGAGTGATCTGGTGTGTGTGCCAGTACCCAGCCAGCTCCCAGAAGAATTGAAGCTGTGGGTCAAGCAAGCTCAGGAGGGGGAACCTGGACAAAGGAATTTTTTTCTTTATCTCTCCATCTGGGTATGTGCAGAAAGGTGGGTCAAAGGGGTAAGATTGATTAGCTGGCACATGCAGCCAGAGATGATTGCTGGTGGCTTGAGAAGGAGGCCTGTTTTTTTTTTCTTTTGTTTTGTTTTCCTTTTTCTTGTTTTCTTCCTCTTTTTATTTTATCTTTTCTTTCTTTATTTCATTTTTCCCCTCTTCCTTTTTTTTCTTTCTGCTTTCTCCTGTTTTACCTTAATTTCTTTTTTCTCTTCTCATTTTTCTGGTCATTTATTTTACTTAATTTTTCCTATTTATTTTTTCATCTTTTTAATTTTTATTCCTTTTTATTTTTACTTTTCACTACTTTTCCCTCTTATTTTTTATTTTTCTCTTTTTTGTTCCTTTTCCTTCCTTCTTCCTTTTTTCTTCTTTTTCTCTTCTTTCTTTCCTCTTTTGTGGATCCAATTTTTTTTTCAGTTCAACAGAGGCAACTATAAAGATATAGAATTAGTGGAACCAAGTATCAAGAGGACCCTTAATACAAAGCCTTAAAACAAAACAAAACAAAACACCTTAGACTAGAAAGAGAAACTGCCCAGCTGAACAGTCCCATCAAGATAAACAGATGTCTAGACATAAGCAAAAATTAACAAGCCATACTAAAAAGCAGGAAGTCATGACCCAGTCTAATGAACAAACTGAAAAGTAGGAGGAGATTCAGAATGTGAAACAACTAATCAAGGATGCCCAAACAAATATCCTTAACAATTCAATGAAATGAGGAAAGAGATAAAGGATATTAAGAAGACATTAGGGGAAAATACAGAAGAAATTGCAAACATATGTAAAAAGATAACATCTTATGGTAATGAAAGTTACAATGGAAGAAATTTAAAAATACATAAGAAGCATGTAAGAACAGATTTGAACAGGAAGAGGAAAGGATTTAGTGAAATTGAAGATACAATATCTGAAATCACACAGATAGAAGAAATGATAGACAAAAAAATAGGGAAAATTCTGCATGGACTCAGGGAATGGAATGACAACATAAAACACACAAACATACATATTATGGATGCTCCAGAGGAAGAAGAGAAGGGAAAAGGGAAGATGGAGTGTTTGAGGAAATAATGGCCAAAAATTTCCTAACCCTCATGAGCGACATGGATGTGCACATCCAGGAGGCACAGCATACTTCAAACAGCATAAATCCTAGCAAATCTACTATAAGACACATATTTATCAGATTGTCAAATACTCAAGAAAAAGAGAATTCTGAAAGCAGTAAGAAAAAACAGATCCTTCATATATAAGGGAAGTTTGGTCAGATTAAGTGCTAATTTCTTATCTAAAACCATGGAGACAAGAAGGTATTTCATAGTTAAGGTGCTGAAAGAAAAAGAACTACCAGTCAAGAATTCTGTATCAGGCAAAATTGTCGTTTAAAAATGAGGGAGAATTCAAAATATTCACAGATAAACAGAAATTGAGAGAATTTGTCAACAAGAGTCCTGCCCTTCAAGAAATACTAAGGGGGCTTCTGCAAGTTTAAAGGAAGAAAACAAGAGTGAGAGAGAGTTGGAGGAAAGTGTAGAAAGGAAGATTATTAGTAAGAGTAACTAAAAGGATAAAAAGAGAAGTAAAAATAAAATACAGTATAAATAAGCCTGAAGGAAAAAAATTGGCTAAAGTACTGCCTTTATGGTAATAGCATGTTAATGGATTAAATTCTCCAATAAAAAGATATAGGTTGGCAAAATGGATAAGGAAATATGACTCGTCTATATGCTGTCTACAAGAAACTCAATTTAGACACAGAGACACAGGTCAAAGGTTGGAAAGCAATTTTACACACAAAAAGTAACCAAAAATGTACAGGAGAAACTAAACAATATAAGAGAAAATAGACTTTAAATCCAAAACTGTTGTAAAAGACAAAGAAGGAACTACATATTAATAAAATGGGAAGTCTACCAAGAAGAAAGAACAATCACAAATATCTATGCTCCTAACCAGAGGAACCCAAAATAAATGAGACAAATACTGATAAAACTAAGGGGAGAAATAGATGCCTCTACAGTCATAATGGGGGACTTCAATACACCACTATCATCATTAGACAGAACATCTTACCAGAGGGTCAGTAAAAAAACAGAGATCTTGAATAATACATTAGAGGAACTAGACTTAATGGAAAAATACAGAACATTGCACCCCCAAACAGCAGGGTGTATATTCTTTTCAATGTCATGGATCATCTCCAGGACAGACCACATGCTAGGTCATAAAACAAACCTCAATGAATTTAGAAAGACTTAAATTATACAAAGCAATTTCACTGACAACAATGGAATGAAGCTGGAAATTAATAAGGCCTCTTTAGGGCCTTGTAACTGTACATTTTTACCCCAAATAAATATCTTTGATAAAAGCCAACAGATTTCTGGTACTTTGCATCAGCACCACGTTGGCAGACTAATACTGAATTTGGTACCAGGAGAGTGGGGGCACAATCTGTTGCAATTACCAGAAATGCTGGAACGGTTTTATAAATGGGTAAGGGGTATTTTTTTTTGGAGGAATATTGAGATGCTTGATGGAAAAAGCCAAGATTGCTTTGCAGAGACTGTTGGTAGGAATATGGAGCATAAAGTTATTTCTGATAAGACCTTAGAAGGAAATGATGAAATTATTATTGGAAACTGGAAGAAAGGTGATCCATGTTTTAAAGTTGCAGAGAACTTAGCAAGGTTGATTCCTGATGTTATATAAAAGGCAGAATTTGCAAATGGTGAGGTTGGACATTTAGCTGAAGAAATTTCCAAAGTAAACTTGGAGAATATAGCCTGGCTTCTCCTTGCAGCTTATAGCAAAATACGTGAGGAAAGAGATATGCTGATAACTGAATTGTTGGGCACAAAGAAACCAGAAACTGATTCTGGAAATTCCAAGCACTGGGAAATCAAACCCCCAGAAGATAGTGCACCATTTGAGGAATTAACTGAACTTAGAATTTATAAGTCAGGATTGAAAATGTAGTTATCCAGAAAAGACTTTTGGAATGTCTTAGTGTCTGATGGATTGGATCCCTGCTTCCTGCATGCTAAACCTACAAGCTTTTTTGTGAGATCTGCATGAACAAAACCACTGTCAGCCAGGACTAAAAGGGACATTGAGGGGAGAGATGGAGAGAGAACAGCTTTAAGAGGAAAACCATGGAAGCTGAGATCTGGAATTAATACATCCTGTTGGGTCAAGAGAGGGGCCCGCCCATATGTACAGAGAGGGTGAGTTTACCCTGGCATTTGGAGAGGATGAATGTTCCAGCCCACTGTTTAGGGAGAGTCTTGCCACCCCAGGCTACAGAGAGGGTGGTACATATTCCCCATGGGTTGGGGAGAGTGAGGTCACCACCCTCTGGTCTGAGAAGGGTGGACCTGTGCCCCATAGATTGGGGAGTGTGAAGTTATCTCCCAACTACTCTGAGGGGGGTGGGCCTGTTCCCCATAAACTAGGTAAGGCCAGTTTGCCACCTCATTGTTCTGAGGATGTTGGGACTGTATTCCAGAGATTAGGGAGAATGTTGTTGCCAGCTCATTGTACTAAGGGGGTTGAGACTGTATCTGAGAGATTGGGGAAAGATGCTTCATGAGGGTGGAACCAAGAAAACGGCTATTGGGTAAGCCTGTGGAAAGGGTGGGCTCACAAGAGGCCCCAAGAAGAAGAAACTATCATCTTAAGAATGACTCTCAGACTTTGAAATCTAATGGAGTATGCTCTGCAGGTTTTTGGAACTGTTAGGGATCTGTGATGCATGTCTCCCTCCCAAATTCTCCTTGTGGTAATGCAAATGTTTATCCTATGTCTGCTTATTTGTATATTGGAAGTTTTGTAAGTTTCACAGGTATACAGCCAGAGGGGACTTTGACCCAGGTATGCAAGGAATGTTCAACATAAGAAAATCAATGTAATAAACAATAATAAAGATGGGAGGAAAAAAATCACATGATCATCTCTATCGATGCAGAAAAGGCACTCAATAAAATATAGCATCTGTTCTTAATAAAAACACATCTAAAGATAAGAATAGAAGGAAAATTCCTCAACATGATAAAAGGCATATATGCAAAATCAACAGCTAACATCATACTCAATGGTGAAAGGCTAAAAGCTTTCCCTCTACAATTTGGAACAAGACAACGATGCCCATAGGCACCACTCTTATTTCATATTTTCCTAGAAGTTCTTGTTTGAGCAAGGGGGCAAAAAGTCATGCAAATTGGAAAGGAAGAGGTAAAACTTTCATTATTTGCATTTAACATGATCCTATATGTAGAAAGTCCAGAAAATCTAAAACAAAGCTACTAGAGCTGACAAGTGAGTTCAGTAAAGTGCCAGGATATAAGATCAACACACAAATCTCAGTAGCATTTCTGGATGCTAATAATGAGCAATCTGAGAATGAAATCAAGAAAAATGCCATTTACAATAGCAAATAAAAGAATCAAATATCTAGAAATAACCTTAACTAAGGATGTAAAGGATTTGTATACAGAAAACTACAAAACACTGCTACAAGAAATCAAAGAAGTAAATAAATGGAGGAATACTCCATGTTTATGGATTGGAATACTAAATATCACTATGTTGTCTATTATACACAAAGTGATTTACAGATTCAACACAATCCCAATAAATGTTACAACAGCATTTTTTACAGAGTTGGAAAAGCCAATTGTCAAGTTTATTTGGAAGGGTAAGGAGCCCTGAATAGCCAAAAACATCTTGAAAAAGAAAAACGAAATTAGAGGAATCATGCTACCTGAATTTAAAGCATAATTTGAAGCTATAGTAGTTAAAACTGCATGATATTGACACAAGGATAGACATACTGGCCAATGGAACAGAACTGAGAGCTCTGATATTGACCCACACATATACAGCCAACTAATATTGAACAAGGCCACCAAGCCCACTCTAGTGGGTCAGAATATTCTCTTCAACAAATGGTGCTGGGAGAACTGGCTATCCATATCCAAAAGAATGAAAGAGGATCACCATCTCACGCCCTCTACAAAAAGTAACTCAAGATCAAAGAGATAAATATAATAGCCAAGACCATAAAGCTTCAAGAAGATAATGTAGGGACGGACGCATCTGTGAGATTTTGTAGTAGGAAATATTTTCATAAACTCTACACCCAAAGCATGAACAATGAATGAAAAATAGATAAATTGGACCTCCTCAAAATTAAAAACTTTTGCAATTCAAAGGAGTTTGTCAAGAAAGTAAAAAGGCAGCCTACTCAATGGGATAAAATATTTGGGACCCAGTTATCCAATAAGGGTCTAATATCCAGCATATATAAGAAATCTTACATCTTATTAATATAAAGACAAACAACTCATTTTAAAAATGGGCAAGAGACTTCAACAGACACTTTTCAAAGAGGAAATACAAATGGTTAAAAAACACATAAGAAGATGCTCAATACCACTAGCTATTAGGGAAACAGAAATAAAATTACAATGAGATATTATTTTACATCTACTAGACTGGCTGCTATTAAAAAAATAACAGAAAACTACAAGTGTTGTAGAGGATGTGGAGGAACAGGAACACTCACTGCTGGTGGAAATGGAGAATGGTGCAGCCACTGTGGAGGATGGTTTGGCAATTCATGAGGAAGCTAAGAATAAATTGCCATATGATCCAGCAAAATCACTACTAGGAATATGCCCAGAATAATTGAAAGCAGGGACATGAACAGATACATGCACACCAAGGTTCATAAAGTCATTATTTACAATTGCCAAAAGTTGGAAGCAACCCAAGTGTCCCTGAACTGATGAATGGGATCAACAAAATATTCCAATGATGGAATATTACTCAGCTTGTAAGAAGGAATGAAGTATTGACATATGGAACAACATGGATGAACCTTGAAGACCTTATGTTGAGTGAAAAAAGCCAGTCACTAAAGTATAAATATTGTATGATCTCACTGATATGAACTAAGGATACTGAGCAGATTCACAGAGGTAGAGTCTGGAAAATATATTACTAGGAGATAGAAAGAGAGTAGAGATTGGTGAGCTGATGCTCAATGTGGTGAACTGCACTGGAGTGTGAGTATGAACACAGTTGGGGGGGTGCTGGGCCATGTATGGAGCTGGGAGGACAGCTGGAGGATGGAACAGGAGAATGTGTGGCTCAGTGAACTCTGGGGAAGCCAAGGATTGTGGTTAGGAATACAACTGTGGGAGTGTTCTTTCAGGATCTATGGCAGGTAGGTGCCACTGGTACAGAGTGTCAGTAGTGAGAGAATGTGTGGGGAGGGGTACACCTGGGGCATGCCTCTATGAATGTGTTTGTGTTGTCATAGGGTGTTTTCTCAGTAGTAGAGACCCACACAGTAACCAAATATTATTAAAATATTAAACTTCTATCCTGGGGAGTCCTGCCACTCTCTCTAACAGAGCGGCAAAAATCTCTGGAGTTTAGAGGCAGTGCCTAATAAAAGAAAACAGGCCAATATGCCAAGCCTTTGATATTGATACTTGTACTTACAGACTTTATTCCTGTAAAATTGAAACTTAGTTTAATAATAACTAATACCTGTGAGTTACCTTCCAAAAACCTCCTTATTACTCAAATGTGATGTCTCTCTAAGTCAAAGCCGGCATATAAACTCACTGCCTTCCCCCCAGTGTGGTACATGACTCCCAGGGATGTGCCTCCCTGGCACTGAGGAATTAATACCAAATGCCAACCTGTGATGCATTTGGAAAAAGACCTTGACCAAAAAAGGGAAACATTAAAAACAAGAGAGTTTTTATGGCTACGAGATTTCAATGTGAATCAGGTGGTCATTTTGGAGGTTATGCTTATGCAAGTGTCAGGCAGATCTCACTAACTGCCACAGTAAACAAAACTTTAAACAAAAATGTTCCCGAGGGCTCTAAGGAAATCCAGACACTATAGGCAAGGCACACACCACCATGAAATCAGCACCCTATAGGTGGACCTTATTTTGGAATATATGATAATCTATTTCCCCAATATAGTTAGGTTAATTTATAATTACCCTAGTCATGATTCTTCTACCCCTTTTATTTGAACCTACACTTGGTATTATACCCATTAAATATATGTCTCAGAGACTTAAATCTTCAGTCTGTTCATATGCTGGTTGAGCCCTGTTATCTCAGCAGAATTGCAGTCAACACCTACTTTCCAGTTCTTCTGACTTGCCCAGAACAACTAACAAAATGATGGTGATGGACAAGTCTCATTCCAAAAAATACGGAGTATCTACAACTGCAAGCAAAATAATTCTGTTCATTTGCCCCATAATATCTAAGCCCCCTTTCAATCTGATGCAGATTGAAATTCCTCAAGACTGAGGAATGAACAAACATAAGTAGGGACTGCAACCATGGACCAAAGTAGACTTATTGCTATTGTAGTTATTAGAACTTGTAGAATTGATAAAAAGATAGTGGTTACCAGAGGTTCTGAGGGGAAGGGAGGGAAGAATAGGTAGAATATAAGACACTGGAATTGTTCTGTATGATACAGCAATGACGGATACAGGCCATTATAAACTTGTCAAAACCTATAAAACTGTACAATGCAATGTGTAAATCCTAAAGTAAACTATAGACCTTGGTTAGTAGCAATGCTTCAATATTGGTTCATCAGTTGTAACAAATGTACTATACTACTGTAAGATGTTATTAATAGGAGAAAATGTGGGAGGGGGACGGGGTGGGTTAAATGGGAATCCCCTATACTTTCGATGTAAATTTTCTGTATTCTAAAACTTCTCTAAAATTAAAGTTTATTATTATAATAAAAGAAATTATTCAAAAGACATAAACAGACATTTCACTAAAGATACATGGATGGCAAGTAAGTACATTAAAAGATGTCCAATATCATTAGCCATTAGGGAGATGCAAATTAAAACTATGATGAGATAGCGCTATCTATTAGAGCAGCTAAAATATGTACAATACCAAATGTTAGCAAGGATGCAAAGAATGGGATCTCTCATACATCACTGGTGGGAATGTAAAATGATACAGTCACTCTGGAATATATTTTGGCACTTTCTTATAAAACTGAACATATGAGTAACCTTAATATATATCATTCCTTGTTCAAATGATTACACAAGATGGCAACATATTTTAGGAAAGCTTGGTCCATAGCACCAAAATGAATATTTTGTGAAAAGTATTGATGAATATACAAAAGATGAGGACAAATGAAACAAACCAAAAAACCTAATCCCTCCCCCATTATAGTCCATATGGGAAAATATAGACCTTATCACATACCAAGCAGTATTCTAAACACTTTATAAATATCAACTAATTTAATCCTGAACCAACTCTGATTTACACAGGATTAAATACTGAGACAAATAGAAGTTAAATAACATACCTTTGGTTTACAGCTAATAAGTGGTGATGCTGACATTTGATCTTAGGCTATATCCAGAGACTGTGCTTTTAACTACCACACAATATGAGGGCTAACGAAATAGGGAGGGTAAAATTGTTAAAGTCAGCTGCCTTGGAATGTCAAAGTTCAAAAGTATATTATATGCACATAAGATCAATCAGAAAGGAGCCTTGGTATTACATTACTACCAACAGGCATTTAGAAATCTCTCCAACCTATATAAAATTATATTTCATACCTTCTTTATAGTTTCTATATATTTGAACTTATAAGAAATTGATCTTAATGAAAATTAGATTTTCAAAGCCAAATTTTAAAATATTAATATTTATATACATATTGTGCCCAAACAACATAGACATAACTCAACATACACTGTGGTGGCTTTGTAATGGTTGGACTTGCCTTGGCTAAAGTACATTTCCTAGAATTCTCTTCTCTATTCATTTCAGATTTGTTAGAGTGGGTCATAAGACACATTTCTGCTGCAATCAGGAGGACAGAAGGAAAAGGGAAACAGGAGATATATTGTTTTTCATGCTCTGAAAGTGACTAGGTCAGAGTCAACATGCTGTCTCCTGTGACTTCCCCAGCTTCCTTCAACACTCAACCTCCTTGGACAGTTTTGTATTTACCTCCAACATAGAAGAACCAATTCTTTTGCAGGATACCCATATGATCAAGATTGGGGAAGTGGGAACTGACACATACTACAATCTATTCACCTAGGATCCAACTCATGCTTGTGGGCTTCAGCTAGCTGTTGGTCTTCCCCATTATGCATCATTCTTCTCTCTCCCCTCCTACTGCCTGCCCTACAGACTTCAAGGCCCAGCATAGGATGCAAAGTCAACAGCCTACAGGAAGTTTTTAACCAGCTCCCACAATTGCATATGGTCAAATCCTAGTAACAAATCATTTGTATGTGTGTCTGTGAGTGTATGTAAACTTCCTAGTGATTCTGCCTCTTATATTCTTAGTTCTGATCCTAACATCTAAGACTACCCTCCAAGAAATCCTTATCTCCTGTAACCACAGAGATAAGCTATCTGAAAACCAAATCCAAAGTCAAATCACAACAGATGAATTACAATGCAAATTGAATTCGCAAACTAACAGGATTATTTTTGTTAAAGTTAGGGCATTAGTTGGAAAAGAATGGGACCCTAAAAATTAGGATGAGGTCATATGAGCAAACTCCAATGAAGCTGGGGACATTGAATCCCTAAATTTGGTCAAGTCATCTTTTTCAATAGAAGTATCCATTCAACCCTTGCCCAAGGAAACTAGTCTCCCCTTCCCTGAAGAACCTGTAGTGGCCTCCATTGAGGTAATTGTCTTGTAAAGGATGTCTGAAAAAATGAAATAGTAGAAGAAGGTGGCCATAAATACATGCTCAGGCCACATGACCTATTGCAGGAATGAAGACTATAATAGTTGAGTTTATCTTTCTTACTTTGATATGAATGAATATGTGTGTGTGTATAAAACCAATATTTTTTCTTTCCACCTCCCATAACCCATTATATAGCATTGTGCATAAAAGGTAATTAACAATATAAACCTCACTATTTAAATTTGTAGGATAAACAAGGGGCAAGGG
>PVKH010015128.1:0-16217 GCA_004027955.1 Chaetophractus vellerosus | reverse complement strand
AATTTTGAAGTATGGATAAGTGTAAAAGATTTTTCGAGATATGCAACAACTGTAATGTGATATGAAATGACTACTACTGTACTTAATTGCATGCCTTCATCAGTGAAGGAAATGCCAGATTTCAGTGGGAGGTCAGAGAAAATAAAGATAATAGATTGATTTTTTTCAATTCAAACTCACAGACACCCTGAAACCTTTCTACGGACCCCTTGAGGGTCTATAAACTCCTGGTTAAGAACCTCTGCTCTAGAAGCTGGAAGAAGCAAGAAAACAGATTCTCCCTTAGGGAATCCAGAGAGAAATACAGCCCAGTTCACTACTTGATTATATCCCCATGAGACCCACCTCAGACTTCGGACCTAATCCCCAAACAATTCATTGAGCCTCAAATAGAACTTGTATGCAGGCAATTTAATTTAGAGTGGATTTTCTTTTCTTTTTTAAACTGCAGATTTTCAACTTTTATAGAGAATTGGAATAATTACATTGACATAGGAAACACCAATTGAGTAATGTTAGGGTGAAGAAGTACAAACAGTGGAATCCTCATAGAAGGCAAAATTTTATTTTCATGTGTATTAAAAACTCAATTCTTTTAAAAACCTATGTCAGCCGATAGAGGGAGCTTCAAAATATTATGTGAAATAACAAAGCAATCTCCACCTTTTAAAAATAAAAATATTGTGTTTTCTGTTGATAAAAAGACAGTGTTGTTAAGGAAAAGAATATCAATATTTTTAGGAACTATGCACTGACATTTGGGAGTAAAGGACCATGATGCATGTAATTTAGATTTAAGTGGATCAGAAAATATGCACTCATATGCAACATTTGAAATTATTTCTCCCAAAAATGTTTTTAAAATGTCAATTTTTGACTTTTACAAAAGTTTTTGTACAATACAAATCATATAAAATAAACAAAGATAGGACAACAATGGAAAATCGCAGGTCAATCCTATATACATTGTTTTTATTTTGTATATTCTTTATTTTTTTTTTTTCATGGACATTTGACTTAGAATGGACTCAACACATCTCAAAATTTTTCTTTTTCTCAAACATTTCCTTTAGGGAAAATGCTTACCCATAATTTAGTAGGGAAATTTGTAAATGAACATCTCCATACTGCTTCCCAATAATTTTAATGTAAATCCTATTAAAATGTGATTTTATTCAAATTTCAAATTTAATTAATAGATACCTACAATGACTCCTCCAAGGATTCCAGAACAAATATGGATGAATGGATGGATAAATGAATATAATTTAGGGTCAAATTAGTTACTGCAGGCTTTTGCAGCAATGAGGATGACAATCCCATAAAGAGACTTGGGTTGATTTTAATATGCTTCCATATTGCATAGCCTTCAACTTATTGTGAAGAAGTTTTGTTGAAGTTGTTGGTGCTTTAGAGACCATTCTTCTGTAATTGAGTCAACATAAATATTTCAAATTTGAGATAAATTTTAGAAGGCAAAACAGGATTTTCAAGTTTGGCAAGTGTTGAAAATGACTATTCTGCCAAACTGTATTCATAAAGCTATATGAAATATAAAATCATTTGACCTTTTTAATCTCTAATTACTTAGTTGCCTTTGAGGGTGAATTACTTTGGCTACTGTCCAGATTAATTTGTTTTAACTTCATATTCCGTTTCAATAAGTACACTCTGAGTTTCTGAATATGTGCTTTTCGGAAAAAAAAATTTTTAAAGTGTTTGTGCATCTTTAAAGTAACCACATAAATCAGCCACCTCGCAGTATAATATGAAGCTGCTCCTGATTATAGGTACTTTTAAATCACATTTTCTACTTCTGTAATCATATTAGCATATGTTCACCATAATGACAACCATCATGTTAATATGGATGTATAATTCATTTTGGAAGCTAGCCACAGCCCTGCCCGCCCTGAACAAAGAAACCCTGCCATAGGAATGCATTATTCTATGAGGAATGACAATTAGAATGGGTACTCATTTCTTGCTAAAGACCAATGTTTTAGCATTACATAATTCAACAATTGAAATCAGTGTCTGTGATTGGATTTTGTGTTGTTGATTTTGTTTTGTTTTAGTTTTTGTGTTATTTCAGCTTCAGGACATAAATAAGATATATTCGGTTAGGTTTCTAAAAGTGGGCCTAATGAAAATCCTTTTAGAACCTGCCAAATGTCTCAAATTACCCTAAAATCACATTCTAGAACTTCTTTGAGAAGGAATCTGACATGATCAATATTAAAAGATTTTTTTCAGATGATTGGTTGTCACTGTGCAAAAGCTAGTCTAATAATTGCATTTTGGATGTTAGAAAATATTAACGTCTGGTGGGGAAAACCCTTGGACCAAATATAAGATGCAATAGTCCATCAAAAGAAGCTGATTACCTTAGAAATTCTCTTATGGTCTGGTTTGATTTATTTCTATTCCTTATTCTGATTCAATTGCTATGGTTTTTGGACGAGGCTTATAGCTTTTGGCAGAAGAAAATCAGTTACAACGACTAAGGGGAATCTTAATCCCATGAAAGAAATAAATGCTTGTCAATCTAGAAGGTTTAACCTTTACCAGGTTTTGACCTTTACATTTTCAAGGTGTGCTTATTATTTGGTAGAGAGTAATGCAAAACTCCCCAGGATACTGTATAATCAATACAATCAACAGACCTTCACATTGTATGTTTAAAGGTATTAAGAAGATAAACAAACACATCAGGATTTTACCAATTGGAACAATCCTATATTGGATGTTTGCCTCATTTGGGGATTTACAATTAATCTCTTCTCTATCCTGAACTCTGCAGTGTTATAATTCTCAATGACTACTACAAGGGAAGAAAACTTCTAGCTAATTGTTCATAAATATTTTGGAGTTTAAAGTTGAGGGTAACTTGCATATTTTTCAATTATATCAAGTGAAACACGAGGAAGGCAAAACTATCACTCTTTTCAAAATTACATCTTATGCTCATAATTGATATTTCTTTATTCATTTATTAAAATATTTTTTTGAGTACCTACTGTGTATAAGTAGCTGTTCTATGCTCTGGGGATGCAGTGATGAATAAAACATACTTGGTGTTTTCTCTTTTAGAGTTTAGATCCCAGTAAAGAAAATAATTTGAACACCTAAGAGGACAGTAAAATATGTCATCAAAAGTGTGATATTTTCTTAAAGGAGAGGAATATGACAAGAGCATAAGGAGAGATGCCCTCACTTGGCCTGGATGGGAATGATGCCTTTACCTAGCCTGAGAAAGCTTTTTTTAGAAACTGCCACTTGAGATGTCTTCATCAGTGAAAATAAATTAATAAGTTTGTGAGTGTGTTACTTGGGTGATGAGGTAGAATTGCAGTCCCAGCAAAGTTAAGAAAAAGTTCAATATCCCTGAGATGGGAAGGAGCATGACACATTCCGGAAACTGGGAAAAACAGAAAGGCATGGAATGTGGAGAATAATGGATGTAATGCTGCCAGGTGTTAGACTTGGATGGTGTTTGGCCTGAGAAGACTCAGCCCATTAGTATTTCTGACTGAAAACTTTTTTTTGTAGTGTCAAAGAAGAACCAATTACAAAAGCACCTACTTAATTTTTCTTCCTATTCATTCACTTTCCAGATAAATTTTATTTTTCCATCCTTTTAAGTGAAAAAAAATTTTTAATTTAAACAACAAAAGAAATAGTACAGTAATATTATCAGGATCCCACCATTTAAGTTCAACAATTATGAAAGTTTTGCCCTATTTGTTTGTTATACAGACACATACACTGTACACATGCACACATAAAATATTACATATAGAATTTTTGCTAAACCTCTTGAAAGGAGGTATAAATATTATAACACCTTAACAAATTCTTCATGGTTTATATCCTGTTAAAAAGATTAGTCTCAGATAACCATAATGCTTCTGAGAAAATTAATAATAATTGTAAATATTAACCAATATTTCACCAATATTTATATTTCCCAAATTGTTCCCAAAATATGTTATCTATTTTTGTTTATTTATTGTTTGAACCAAGAGCCAGTCAAAGGTCAAATAATGCATTTGGTTGCCATATCAGTATAAATTCTTCAGACCAGTTTCACTTATTACAAACATATTTTTAAGGTATTGGCATTTGAAGAAAGTAAACCATTTGTCTTGTAGAATACTTTGCGTCTTAGATTTGTCAGATAAGTTTTTTGTGGTGACTTAGCCCTTTACCCCTATAGTTTCTCTGAAATGAAATTTAGTTGTAAACTAATGTGTAAATTCAGATTAAACGTACCTGAAAAGACCACTTGATAGGTCTTGCTGTTTGCTGCACATTTTTACCAGTATATCCATAAATCAGGTTGTCCCAATACACATGATACCAAGTTTGATCACTTAGTTAAGGTTGCCATTTCTGTTTTCTAAAGTGTGGTCTTACCTTTCCAGTTAGCAAATAAACAGAGAAGTGATCCATTTGGCACTTTTTGAAAAAAGTGTTTATCCACAGAGTTTGGCCTAAAGGTTTTAACATACAGAAATGCAATTTGCCTGCATCTCATCAACTCCCTTCAAGCTGGCTCTTCCGTCCTTTCAACATGCGCCCAATAGTCTTTGACTTTTGCCTTTTTTCCTGTCACGAGAAGTTGCAGGCTTAACTTGTACTTTCACTGTCTTAAATTAGGACTAGTAGTTTTTTCAAAGATAAGATCTCTGGTTACTTTTACTGGAAAATGATATTTAGAAACTAAGATCTTGGTGCCAGGGTTGTGCATTGCTATTACTTGGCGTTGGGTTGTTATTGCTTCCAAGCCCTTCCAATGGAAATAGCTAGGGATTATATTTTCAAAATATCATGAATCAAAATTATTTATCCATCCAAATTCACATTTTTTCTTAAAATATTTGATTTTCTACTTGATCAATTAAATATATATCTTCTCTTTTTCCTTAAAAACTAGGTATCTTATTTCTAGTAACGTTAACATTTACTCATTTACCTTATCCTCCAATATACATATATAGACTTAAAATAACAATATCAAAATTACTCTATAAATAAAACTACTAAGCAATGTATAATGACTCTTTAATGATTTTTGTATTTAAGAAATATCTTGCAAACGATACACAGAAAACAAGTGGTCCTTGATTCGCATGGTTCTGACATACATGGATTTCAATTTCCATATTTTAGTTTAATAACATCGGTCCTCCAAGAACATGGTTCAAATTTCAGTTAACGCTATAGCATATTAACTGTGGGTTATTAAATAAAGTACAAACTTTGCCTTTTGATCTTCAGTCCCCAAATCATTACATAAATAACAGATTTAGTCATTATCTCTTTGTATCTCAGTGATAAACTCCTGACACATTTTACAAAAATGAATTATTGAAAGAGAGGCCAGCAAAGATGAGAATACAGAAAAGAAACAAAAAGTATTAATACTGAAAGGGAAATTCACATTGAATGTAAATAAAAGTAATAGCTGATTATGGTAATGTTGACAATGCCACAGTTTGAGATACTCTAGACACACACCCAAAGAAACTTCATGAAAGTGATCTTATCAATAGAAATGATGGTTTTATTTGTCTTCTACAACCCTACTCAAATTTTTTGTCTGCATAGGCTATCAACACTTGAGTGAATAAAGTTAAAATCTCCAAATATAATTATGAATTTACCTATTTTTCCTTTTCAGTTAAAAAAATGGTTTTTGTTTGTTTTGGTTGCCTTGTAGCACTGAAATTAGGTGCAAATACATTATCTTTTTTAGTATTAGTGTAGGATTGTGTATTAATCAGGGTTCTTTTGGGAAACAGAATGAACAGGAAATATCGGTAAATAGTATGAGATTTTATAAGATTCTCTCACATGACCGTGGGGATGCACAAGTCCAGGTTCCGCAGGTCCTTGAGGAGTTTCTGGGAGACTTTGGCTGTCCAAAGATGAACTGGGAAATTCTCTCTGAATACTGAAATCACTTCAACTGATTAGATAAAACATCATTCATTGCTGAAGGCAATCTCCCAGGTTGATAGGAGATGTAATCAGTCATCTATAGAGTAAATTTAAAGCCCATAAATTCCCTTGTATTACAATTAGCCTGGTGCTTGCTTGACCGAAAACTGGGCACAATTACCTGGCCAAGTTGACACATAAACCTAACCATCACTGATGGTGTGGTTGTTTGAAGCTATACGTATTCCAGAAAAAGATGTTCTTAAATGTAATCCATTCCTGTAGGTGTAAACCTATTATAAGTAGGACCATTTGATGAGGTGACTTCAGTTAAGGTATGTCCCAGGGTGAGTCTTATTCCTCTTTTATAAGAGAATGAAATTCAAAGAGAGAGAAAGCAAAAAGCTGAAAGCATTGAAACACAAAAGTGAAGGGAGTAACCAGCAGATGCTGCCGTGTTCCTTGCCATGTGACAGAGGAGTTAAGAATCACTGGCAGCCAGGTTTGGGGAAGAAATCACAGCCTCAATTTGGATATTTTTCTCAGCCTCAAAACTGTAAACCAATAAGTCAACCCATTTTATATGTGCTTACAGCAACCTCAGAAACTAAAACAGATGGTGTATGGATTTCTATGCTTGGATGCTTAACCTGTGTCTATATTTATTTATGAAAGCATTTCCTTTAGACATCATTTAGTTGGGGCTTGCTTTTTTATTCCATCTGAAAATATGGCCTTTTATTTGGAATGTTTAATCATTTACATGTAATATAATTATTGATTTAGTTGGGTAATTCTACCATCATGCCATTTAGTTTTCTACTGGACTCATCTGTACTCCCCTCTCCCTTCTCCTCCTTTTTTCTTTTATGTTTATTTGTTAATTTTACTATTCCATTTTATCTTCATTATCAAATTATTAGCTATAATTTTGTTCTTTTGTTCCTGTGCATGCATGTATGTATATCGCTGCTCTAAAATTTATAATATAAATCTTTAGTTTATCACATCTACTTTAAAATAATATATACCATTCCATGCATACTACAAGAAACTTATACAAATTTATTTCCCTTTTCTCCTTCTAATCCTCTTTATATTGATGTCATATGTTTTAATTTACATATGTTTTAAAAACCACATCACAATGCTATTATTTTGGTTTTAAAATTTTATTTTGAAATCATTAAAAATCAAGAAAAAAATTTAAAATGTGGTACCATATTTACCAATTCTGGAAACTTCTATTTCTTTCTGGAAATCATAGTTTTATTTTTGTGTCATTTACCTTTTATTACCTTTTATTTGAAGAACTTCCTTTAGCAATTCTTATTGAGAAGGTCTGTTAGCAATGGCATTCTCACTTCTTTTTTTAAGCTATTCTTTATTATTTGTTTTGAAAGATATTTGTTATGAGTAGAGGATTTTGGAGGTTTTTTTCTTTCTGAACTTTGAAGTTATTGTTACACTCTCTTATACCTTATATCTTCATGTCTAGTATTTTTTATTGGATGTAGGACACTGTTTTTGTTTTCTGCCTTTAGGGAAAGTTTATTTTGATTCAGAGTTAAGTCACTCTCAGATCATTTGATCATTTCAGTCTTGTTTCATATTTTATTTGGGGTACATGTATTGTACCTTACAAGTTTATTTTTACTTCTAAGATGTGACCTATTTCGGGTCTCTAATTATAACTCAACTGTTCACTAAGGTCTTGCTACTCTAATTGGATGTGAATTGAACATATCTAAGCCCTGTATATGTTTTAGAAATTGTTCAGCCTATATCTCCCTGGTAGTTGTTCTTTGCCCATTCTTATATAATTTCACCTAACACATGTGAACATTAATACTCAGAAAAGACTCAAAGGGAACACCTCTGCAGATGTCTAAGCTCTTTTTCTGTGCAGCTCCTTTCTCTTTGGTACTCTGCCTCACAAATTTCAACCACCTTTTATCCTGTCTTGTTAAAACAGAGAGACCTCCATCCTCTGCTTTGGTTCTCATCCATTTTCCATGGTCCAAAATTTTTCTCAATGGCAAAAGCCAGAATAATTACAAGACTCCCCTATTTGTTTTCCTCTGATCAGAGACCATAGTTCTGCATTGTTTATTGTTCCAAAGTGTACAAACAATTGATTCATAAACATTTTTCTAGCTTTCTAAATTTTAATGGCAGAATGGCAAACTCTGTGCCACTAACTCCTTAATAGCCAGAAGCCTTACATTTTTGTTTGCTTTAGTGGTAGTATTGCCATAGTAATGACTTATTAAATCCTAAAAGCTGAAGCCGAATCTGCTTTACCTTGATTTCAGTAATGTTTAAACTTTATTGCTTTAAAATTTTTCTAATAAATAATATATGAGTATAAATAAAATACTTTAAATTGCATTATGGTCAAAACCACCAAAGCTATTAGTGAAGTTAAGCTAACTAATTTACCAACTGGATAAAGAAACATGCGCAAAGTCATCCAACTTCCCTTGTCTAATCAATAACCACTGACAACACTCTTGTTAAATATTAATAATTATATAATTTTAAGTGCTATTTTCCCCAAGAAATAGAAAGTGAAACAGGGGCCACAGTCATATTTATCTACTTAGATTCCTTTGGATTACCTTTGAAATCCACAATTTGAGAAATCTGGACTACATGACCTTCAAAGAATTTATAGATCTAATACAAAAAAGAATGAATCTGAAATATGTGTGGTGCATATAACAATTTCCTTACCCCATTTTCTAACAACCATGACTAAAACTTTCTACATGTGAAAGAATTTAGGTAAAAATGATTTTCTTGGTAGAAAAATGAAATTTCAAAACAAGTCTTCAGGTTTACTTTCAGTAAGTTTGTATCTCATAAAATTATCCAAATTGACAAGTTTATCACTTTCCTTGTGAGAAACATTAGAGCAGTGATGTATAAATTAAAATATTGAGAAGAGAAATTCAGGAATAAAAAGCAGAAGAAACATTGCACAATTTGTCTTTGTTTTACTAACTTCTCCTACAGAATGACTATCTCTGTGGCTGAAATCATTTTTTCTGATAGTCACACTATTTATAAATCTTTCATAAAGGTTTACACAAACCGATGTTTTTAACAATGGGGGATAAATGCAACTATATTGAAAGCTTCTTCTGAATATATTTTTAACAAGCAGTAAATTTTAATGGTGACTATCAAGAAAAGTCCTAAAGGAAATGGAAATTCTGTCCAAGCTCCTGTAAGTAACAATTCTTCTAAGGTTTAAATTCAATATAACCCCACATGAAAAAAATGGCAAAATAAAGAAATACTTTGTTCATTCATATGTTACTTTTCTGTGTTCCTTAAGCATTTTTAATAATTCTTTCCCAAAGAATGTAAAGGTGCAACAAATATATATTGAGCACCAACCTGGTGGTGCAACCATGCTCTCTGCAAGAAATATACATCAATGAATAATGCGGAAGGGTTTCCAGTCTAGTAAAGGGCGTAGTTGCAGTGTGTTCTTACTGTTAACGGGCTGCTTCGAAGCACCAACATTGGTGCCTACCCTTCCAAATTGACACCACGAGCTTCCTAGTATTCCTCCCTACTCCCATTTAATCAAAATGCCCATTCTCCCAGAATAGTGATCTCACTCAGCAATTGGGAGAACATTGACTTTATTCAGTAACGTAAACCTAGGGTTTGAAAGACTTATAGCCTGGATTTAAGGTGTTAACACTTTGGAGACTATATGCATTTCATTTTAATACAAAAGAATAGAAGAAAAGTGTCATTCAAAATGCAAAGTGAGCCATAGACGTGTGGGAAAACATTATTCTACACAGGGCATTTTAAACTGGAAGGAGAAAGCTTGAGGGATCACTAATATGCCAACTAATCCCTAAAAGAAATGATTCCATTTGGTTTCCACCACATTAAAAAAATAACTCCAGAGCCAGTTTTTAAGAAATGATCTAAGCTAATTTGGCTGTTCAAAACTGGGGGGCTTACACTTGTATATATGTGAAGCCTTGGTGATTAGAGGCATTGGGACTATGCCCTTTCTCAAAAACTCCCTAGCAAGAGACTGCAATGAATGCAAAGAAAAGTACAAATGTGACCAAAGGTACAAACATTTAATAGGAAACGGGCTTTGAAAGAGTCAAGCACAGGTGCTGATAAGCCGGAGAAACTTTCTCCCCAAAACTAACTTAGAGAACATACCTTACATTACTTACAGATAAGAAAGCATCTTCCCACAGAGAAAATATAACAGAAACATTTCATTAATCAACTCAACTCTTGTTTCCTTCTTCCTTCACAGTTCTTCTTTGTAATATAACAGTGATAGATGCTGTTATGAACTTCAAGAAATTTTCCTCACTTTTCTTCCCACCATTCACTTTCCCACATATATCCAGTTAATCACCAATATAATCAAATTATATAATGGCATATTTTAAAATGAATTTTTCACCATATACTCTCTCTCTCCCAAACAATTAAAATGTTTAACACATGCCAGCATTTTTGTTACTACATTTGTAAAAATAAACTATCACTTGCTTTTCTGTGACTGTCCTACATATTTCCTGACTTATTATGTCAAAGCTTTTCCATTTCAAAACTTAAAAATTTTTCATAATAATTTTACTTTCAAGAAGGTGAGCTGAATGGTTTCTGAGCCCCTAAAGACATGCAAATATTTCTTTGATTGTCCAAAACAAATGGCAATATGATAGAGTACACCTTGACGCCTCTATTATCCTTTCCAAACTGTGTAAATAGTATTCCATTGTCATTTGGCATTCATTATTGCTGATATAATATTTAAGAAATCTAATTTTTATATTATTGCTGACAAATTTTTTCAGTCAGAATATTTCTATTATCTGGGAAAATCCATCATGTTTGTTATCCACATCATTTGCATTGGCCTATTTTCTTTTTTCTTTAATGAAGTGGAATCTGTTCCTATCCATATTTTCCAGACAGGCTATGTGGTGGTCCTTGGCCTAGTTCACCAAGCTATTTCTCAAAACTGAAATAGATCAGTTTTAAATCATCCAGTTGATTGAGTCTGGTAGACATTCATCCTCTGTGGTTCTCTTCAGGTGAAGTGGAAATTTTTACCTACCATTGTTTTGTACTCTATGTTAACTGATAAAGTGCAGTACATTTCCATTTAAAGTTATCATGGGCATTCATGTTGATACATCTTGCCTTGGAATATTTTGTAAATGAGGATTAGTCATTTGCCCCATTCCAACCACCACCTGCCTGCTAACAATCTCCCAATTCCACTGCAATTGTGTTGTGATAAAAGAATGGAAAAGAAAATTATACAATGACCTATACTTGAATAATAAAAATGTAGATGCTGACAAAAGAGCAGATAAAAGAAATGCTTGTTTTGCCAATTAATATAACTCTAATATTTATATATTTTTGCTTGAATCCATGCCATTTTCTGGATAGTTCTAAAAAATTTTCCAGGCATTTGACTATAAAACCTGTTACCTACTAAAGATTCATTTGTATAATACATAATCTTTAGTAAATGATATGTGTAGCATTAAGAATAATTGCAAGTGAAGTGTAAATAAAGTTACTGACCAGAGAAGAGTACTAGAAGCTATATTGAAAATTTTGATCAGTGATGATCCCTCTCTAATAATATTGATTTGCTACAATCCAATTATGGAAAAGATCCACATTTTACCTGTAAGTCTAAAATAATTCCTTAGGAAGTCTTTGTCTCTCTGTCTGGCTCTCTATCATCTATCTACCCATCTATCAATCTATCCATCCATCCAGGTTGTTTTACAGTTTCTAATTATTTCTTTCTTTTACTCTAATAAATTTAACTCTTTTGTCTTAATAGATTTAGAAACAATCATTTGGGAACCTAACCTCCAAATGTTTGTTTAAATAATAAGTATGCTAAGATTTGTTAACCTAATCATTTTGGAAATATGGTGACACTTCCAAATGGACATTTATTTAAAATACAGCTCTTTAATTTTAATCAATTTCATGTGAATAATCTTTTTCTACATATAAGGTCTTACTTGAAATGGACTGTTAATTGAGCTTGTGGCTTAGTAATTGAGAAAATATTGTCTTTTTGTTTTATTATATTGTGTTAAGTCTTCTTTTACCTACAAAATTACTCAAACATATATTATTTCAAGTTTCTATATGATTTCAGATGGGTTATTAGTTATTAATAATAATCATGAATATAATGCCATGATCACATAAAAATAAACTTGAAATCTTTAAAGGAAAATTGTTCTCAGCCAAGGAAACAATAAACATTTTCTCCCTTAAAAAACTTTTCTTTCACTTCTGCTTCAAAATCAACAATGTAATTTCCTTTCTTTTCCTTATAAATAATTTATGAAATAAACATTATCCAAACAAAAAATGATATTCATAACCACATTTATTTTCATTCTTGCTAGTTGAATCCACAGGAATAAAAATTCAAAGAAGAAAATAGTTCATTGCATAATTGCCACCAAATATAAGAATGACCCATTAGAAAGTATATATTTCCAAATATTTATTCCAAATATATATGCTAACATGTACAATACTCCTGTATTGTGTTCATGTTCATGTCAAGAAAGGAGATTTTAACTGAATTATCAAAATTGGAAAAACCATTTATAGTATAGCTTTGTATTATGATTTTTATTGATCTATTTCATCTCCAAAACTCATTCACCATATTTATAATGTAAATTTGGAATGAAAGGAGGATCTTAAAACTAATGAAAACATGCAAGTGTCATGCTGAAAAGTATAATGTTATTTTAATGACTACCTGCTGAATATTGATTTATCCATGAAGTCTCAAAAACTTTGATTTTAAAACAAATTCTTCAGTCTAATATACCCAAGATTTAAATGCCAATTTCTATTTCTTCTGCACTATTTGTGTGTATTTTGAGGAATCATAAAGAATATATGGTAAAGCAAAAACGTAGTTATATGATGACTTATATGAGAACTTTCATAATGTTAACAAAAACATCTTTCCTATTGTTAGTGTTTCCTCCTTAGGAGGTTTGCAATGATTGACAGGTCATAGGACCATGAAACAACACCCCTGTGGCATAGGTTGAGGAAAGGCAGCCTCCAGCCATAACCCACCTAACTCATAGCTTCCCAAGAATAAACAAAATGGAGCCGATAAGGGCCATCACTCCCTCCCCAATCTCTCCCACATTCCAAGACCTACTAACCCACTCTCCCCCCTGGCCATTTGGCCCCAGGCTTTACTCAGTTTCCCTGCCTATTGATGTAATGTATAAATTCATAACCACCACCTTCCACAGTGGGGCTGAAGTCTCTCTTCAGACCCCCACCATGCTAGTGAGAGAACTGAAGTCTATTCTTCAGACCCCTCCATTGGGAGAATTTCCCAATAAATTTCCTGCCTCCAATTGTCAGTCTCTGTGTCCCAGCGAGCACCATTTTTCTCTAACATTTGGTGACAAAACACCCAGATCTGGGATTGCTGAGACTGACTGGTTGGTGAGGAGTCTCCACCCTGTCACTGCTGAGAGAACCTATCCAACACCGGACACCGAATCATAGCTGGGTGAGTCAAGGGTTTCTCCACAGGAGGATCCTGCTCTCTCTCTCTCCTTTCCTGTTGTCCAGGACAACCCGCCGAAAAAAACCCTAGCGCTAGGTCAGTGATCCTTACCGTCTCCGAGGGCCAAGGCGGGCGGTCTGCCTGAGTCCTCATTGGAAGAGACCCTTGGCTCCGGAGACATTCGGCTCCAAGAGCGGTCTCCCGTTTCCTTAGGTGATTTCCGACTGATTTGGGGATGCCTGTCTCACTCAGAATCTCCCCTCTTCTTTCCTTTTTGGAGATCCTTAGTCTCACCAATGCTACCTAAAATGGGGAGTTCAATTTTGCCCCCCCCCCCCAAAAAAAAAAGATGCCTCTGGGTTGTCTCCTTCATAACCTTAAAACTCGGAACCCGGAAGGAGACATCAAACCTAAAAAGCTCATTTTCTATTCTACCTCTGTGTAGCAGCAATACAAATTGGACAATGAAAGTCAATGGCCGGAGAATGGCACTTTCATTTCCAAATTCTCTGAAACTTAGAGAATTTCATCCAGTGCACTGGCAAGTGGTCAGAAATTCCTTACATTCAGGCATTTTTTTCCCCTTCATAATCATCTCTCCCTTTGCCAATCCTATTCTTATCAGATCCTTCTTTTATACCAAAAACCCTCTCAGAAACTTTCTTTCTCCTCCCCTCTCACTCCCTACAACTTCTGGAAATCTTCACTTCCATTTGGCAGACCAGGCTTCCCCAACTTTCACTCCTCATCATACAGGCACACAGGGCCAGTGCTCACCTGCTTCCCCTCCCCGCCCCTCCCTGCCTGCCTTCCACACACAGAAAACCCTTCTTCTGACTCTGATCCCTCCAATCACACCCCTCCTCCACCCCTGTATGCCTCATCAGCGCCCGCTGAACTTGCTCCATCCTTCTTCCTGTCCCCCACACCTCTCCCAGTGCCCAGCTCCCTTCTCCCCACCCATCACCAGCTCTTGAGCAAATCCAAATCCCACTCTCCAGACTCCTTCTCCAGTTCCTGTCCTCTCTCTCCAGAAAGTGGCCCAGGCAAAAAGCATTATGCACATTCACGTCCTCTTCTCCCTCTCTGATCTCTCCCAAATCAAAATCTCAAATCCTATTCCTCTGACCCTTCTCATCTTATAAAAAAATTTCAATACCCAGCTGTCCCTAATAATCTTACTTAACAAATCTACAATTTCTCACCTCGTACAAGTAAGCTCTTAGCTAACTCCTAAGTCTAAGTGTACTACTAAAAAGCAATGATCCAAAATATATGTGCTAAATATCTATCTAAATTGCTGAATTAAAACTTAACCGCATTTATAATGCTCAAATATTCCTAACTGTTGCTGATTACTAGTAAAGTGTTTAAATTTTAAAAGCAGTAAAATCAAAGAATGAAAAACCTAAAAAGAGCCATACAAAAGCAGTAAGAATTATGAGTCAAGTTAATGAACTTTATGTTTCTTTCAGTGTGACTTAACTCTTTGTGTTTGTCTGTTTGTTCAGTGTATATATTAATACCTCCAGATGGTAATGTTAAGTTGACAAATGAAAATTTTTAAAAGAGCTCTATTCAAATGGACAGAAATCAAATAAGTGCTTATATTGTTAAGTATGAACGCTAACAAGGTAAATTTGCATTGTGTATATTAAATATTTAAAGGGATGAAAATAATACATCTTAACTCATGAAATTATGGCAAAACTCGTCATAGTTTTTGCCTAAATTGAAATGAACAGTTAAACTTAAATGGATATTGAAAGAAGTAAAAAAAAGTTTGTAGGAGTGCTAACTGATATTTGATAAGTTTGTTCAGGAAAGTGTGTTTTGTCCTAAGATAAGATGGCTGGTTTTCATAAAATCAGAATGGAAGTATGTAGAACAAAACTTGAATGCTTATGGCAAGTTGTAGAAGGTATTGTGGTAGCATTATATAGTATAGGTTGGACAGAAAGTGTTTAAAAGTGTTATAAAATTAAAAGAAATTATTTAACCCTCCGTTAATTGAAGTTGTACCTGTACAACGTTCAAGCATAAAATTCCTGAAAATCTAAAAATGTTTATAGTGTTGTTAATCATGGTTTTAAATGATCTCTATGCCCAGAAATCAAGAGGCAGCTTGTGTTCATCTGATTTGCCCCACCTCTGCTAAAAAAAAAAGAAAAGGAAAAAAAGGCAGTTTTGTGGCCATTGAAGGCTGCCAGAGGTGGTGAATAACAATAAATTATCATGAATTAAAGTAACACCACTGTTGTCTGTAGCAGTCTCAAATATTGCTAGTTTGTTGCAAGAAATTAATATCTAGTTATGTCATCATCACGTTGTTTTAAAACCTGCTAAGGCTTTCTTTTGTATCTCCTTAGGCAAATCAATCCAGCCTGCATTCACCTTCCTGTGAGAAGGACAGTGGTGGGTTTTGCAGTGCTTCCCTGAGGCCGTGTGCATAGTCCAACCATCTGTCCTGGCCTGGTGGCAAAGATTCTGGCTGCGTGGAAAAAAACCTGTGGCTGTAACCCTATTGATGATGTTATGTTAACCAGCAATCCTTTTTTTCAGAATTCATCAGAGACAATGGTAACTTATCTTAAGAGCTTGAGATGGGCAAACAATTGGGACAAGCTACAAAGTCCTGGCTGTCTATCAAATTCTTAAATATTGTTCAGTTAAGTAAAACAAA
>PVKH010015127.1:0-16214 GCA_004027955.1 Chaetophractus vellerosus | reverse complement strand
AGATATCATTTGCCTCTTTGGAGTTGGGAGAAGGCCAATAATGAAGTGGGAGAAACACTGGACATCGTTTAATTAGAAGAGTGAGATCTTTAAAGAAAACAAAACAAAACCTAGAAATCCCCCCTTAATTATGACAAAGCCAGTTCTCATATTACCCACCTATTTGACCATACCCATGAAACATGATTAAATGCTTCTTCCAATGGCTGATCTTAGAAACATCTATTCATGGATGTATTGTGTAAAAATGAGGCAATTAAGGCAAATGCCTGTTTTTAATAACAATTTTAGATGAATTAATTATACAATGAGGCTAACAAATACATGTTTTGACCGGGACTATAGAATTACCTCACCCGTCCTATGTAAACTTAGCTTAATAATCTTGTAAGCTATTATATCACTGGTCACACTGTTTCTTATGAATTAATTAAAGGGGATTAACTTAAAGTTTACCTAAACTTTCTTTTATTTGCATGAACAACACTATATAATTTGTAAAACACATATATGACCACCCTCTTGTATTCTGTAACATATCTGCTTTTACTTTTATTTTTATATGCACCCTTCTAGTCTGGATGGTTTGGATGCTGAAATACATTTACCTCCCCTCCCCAAAACAGAACATGCCTTAGAAGCATGGAATATCTCATTTTAAAAAACAAACAAACAAAACAACAACAACAAAAACCCTTACAAAGTCTTAGCTTGAACTAGACATTTAAATGACTGACTTTAAAAATATATGGCAATCTGTGTATGAGATAGATATATATTTTTTCAGTAACTTTATTAATTTTTATAATGTATTATGTTTTTTATTTGCTTTTCCCCTTAAAGATGAATAAACATTTTTCTTTACAATTCAAAGAGAAAAGAGAGGGATTTAAAAAGTAAGCATAACCTCCATCTTAATTTTGTTCTATATTCTATCTACCTTATCTATTTTTCCATTTCAAAGCCAAAATTTTATGATGATTTACCAAGCATGAACATAAGATATGAGAATCCAAACTAAATGTCACCAATAGAATTGAAAAAGGTACATTCATAAAACTTAGAGCAAATCTGAAATCAACTTGACATAAATATGTTAGCCTACTCTTGTCAAGTTCTTCTCTCCCAGTTTGCTTTGACCTAAATTTCCAACCTGATATTCTTATTCAAATGTGTCATGAGGACAGCCAGATGGCCTGATTTTTCCAGGGCAGCAGTAAAAATTGTTCTTCTCTCGCATGAACTATTTGAAATACGTTGCTCTTACAGTGAATATAAATGTAAACTTCATGTCTCAGTGAACTAAGCAATAGAATGGGAGTTTTAAAGTCACATATACAAATCCCTGTCTCCTGTACTGAGTCACCCTCTGTGGTCTTTCTTGGCTCTCTGGTTCTGTTGAAAATGGGGATTACAGTCTGCCAGAGAGTATTTTATTTTCTAAGTTAGGGGAAGGGGGAAGGTGCGGAAAGGTGTGGCAAGAACAGCAGACAATTTTTTGAGGACTGACAATAGAGACCCTGCTAAGTGCGTAACGAGTAATGAGTTCTCCTATCCTACCAGCGGGTAGAAAAGTACTCACTATGGGGAGGTTAAAGGAAGATAAGAAAAGAAAAAGAAAACAGAACTTTGCTGGTCACAGAGGTACCATTTAGTGCACTGGAGCATAATTTATTAAGTGGACTTTTCATGGCAAAAAGAGCTAATTCACCTACCAAAGAGAGCAAATTTACATTCTTCCCATTCAAAGGATGAGACCCTACATAATTAGTTATTCATCGTTTGGGAAATAACTGGGTAAGATATGGGCAACGGAGTAAATCAGCAAAATGAAAAGTATTCCCCAAATGCCAAAAATGAGAGACTCCTGGGAAATATACTAAAATATTATTGTTAATTGTATATCTATAAAAATCTTGTAAATGCACTCATGTTAATCACTATTACAGCAGTGCTATATTCCTTACTTTTTATGACATTCCACTTCTTGGAAAAATACAAGATAATATTGAAAGCAATCAAGAGAGCCAGATTAGTTCATTTTAATTAAATCTTACAGAAAACTGCCTTGTTACCTATGTGAACCCTGGTAGTAACTTTTTCAAGGTGAGAAAATATATACACAGATCTCCATATGGCTGTAATGTACTTTGTACTCTACAGGTAGAAACAAATAAATTCCACAGTCATTAATACTGTATGGGGAAACCTGAACTGTAGGAGTTTATGTTTTCATAATAAGCTTCTTGTATTGCATGCAGTACTTCTGTCATGTTTTCATGGAGTTTATATAGTATCTGTACATAATGAAATACCTGTTTTCTCCTCTCTTATGCATGATCTTTAGACAGAAATCTGCATTTGTGATTTTGGTGTCTAGCTGTTGTTACATGGTGCTAACCTAGTCTCCAAAGATTTGTCACATTTCCTTTTTGCATGGAAAATTTTCCTAGAAAAACCTGTAACTAATAGATGGCAGGGAAAGCCAATTATATAGAAGCCAGAATGCAGTGCTAATGTGTTTATCTGGGAATGGCTAATAGAAAACTTAATCTCCAGACCTCACCAAGGTGCCAGAAAATCCCATTAAGGCTTATCTAAAGCTTGTCTGAAAAAAATGGGCTAGAACATGTAGCCAGTTTGTTTTCCAGCTTGTGGTAGACTGAATATTGGCCCCCCAAAAATGTCCAGGTACTAATCCCAGAACCTGTGATTGTTTCCTTGCATGACAAAAGACTTTGCATATTATGATTAATTTTAAGGTCATGAGAAGGGGAGACTATCCTAAATTATCTGGGTGGGTTCAATGTAATCACAAGGGCCCTTCTAAAACGGAAGCAAGAGGGTTAGAGTCATAGAAGGTGATGTGACAGTAGTAGCCTTTTGGTTTTGTTGAAAATGGTAATTACAATCTGCCAGAGAGTATTTTATTTTCTAAGTTGGGGGCGGGGGAGATGCAGAAAGGTGCCACAGAAAGATGATGAGGCCATGAACCAAGAAGTGTCAGACAGCTTTAGAAGCTAGACAGGGCAAGGAGTGGAGTCTCTAGAGGCTCCAGAGGGAGCACAACTCTGCCAACACCATAATTTTAGTCCTGTAAGAACCGTTTCAAACTCCTGACCTCCTGAAGCATAAGAAAATAAACCTGAGTTGTTTCAAGCTATCAAGTATGTGGTAATTTGTTACAGCAGCAGTAGGAATCTAATACAGTTGTTAAACTGATTTTTCACTTTTACATTAGAACTCTGAGGATTAAATGGGAACATAGTGATTTAGACACAACCCTGAGTCATACTTTAGTTCTTTTAAAATAATAGAGCTAGACTGTAGCTTAGTGATACAAGCTCGCTGAAATTGAGTAACTAAGGCCAGAGGAGATAAATGACTAGCTCAAGGTGACACAGCTAGTTAGTGACAGAGATCAGACAAAATCGGGCTACACAACGCTCTCAGGCCACACTGCCTCTGTTTTATTGTATGCAAATATTTGCTTAGAAAAGTCAGTGTTTAAAGTATTTTCAAATGTTGTGTTAAGGTGTCTGGATAAAGTGATAGGAAGGTGAGAGGAAAAGGCTGGGAAGAGGTCACTTCAGAATAGGAATTTACGTATGTACTGCTAAATTCCAGACTGGGCAAAGAGCAGTGAACCAATTAGACGTGACCCCTCCCCCACTGACACCTGTTAGCTAGGAAGATGGACATAAACAAATGTAATTATAGATATTTAATTAATAAAATACTTGCACATAGCAAGGTTCTACAAAGAAAAAAGACTTCAATCATAATATGCAAGGGATTTTCTTTTTAATCTATATGGTCTCTGAATAAGATGATAAGCAAAAAACAATTTTGTTTCAGCAGGAGGCCATCAGATGATTTTGAGCTCTCATTCTTGTTCTGCATCGATTTAACAACTGCCTTTTATTTGAGAGAGGATGCATACATGCGTTTTTCAATGTCTTTGGAAACATACTTGTGTATATTTTAGAAGCCCCGGTTTGTTGATGACACTTCACGGCAATGCCATCAGTTTCTATGGAGACATTAACTATTGTGCATTTAAGGGGAAAAAAGACTCCTCCGCTTCCCTGTGGCTCCAAAACTGTTTTCACTTGCCTTTCTATGCCACACATTCAAAAATAAAATTAAAATGATTTTCTTTCGGTCAATATTATTTGAATGCCAATAAGATTCTATTTTATTTCACAAAGACTATAAGCATTTATAAAATACTGTCCAACAGAACATGAGATCTTCCCTGGCTATCCCATTCTAATGACAAAGACAGTGTTTCCTCCTTGTGGTTTATAAATTTAGAATTTTTTGGCATTGTTACTTGAGGTTTTTTTTTTTTTTTTAATAACTCAAATATGAAACAGTACCAATGACTTAACTTTGGTCTTTTGCACAGCTGTGACATGTAGATAACTTCCACTTATATTAACTAAAGTTATATTTGCATGCTAATAGGAGAGTACCCTTTGTAGAACCCAATTGGTACAAAGCCATGTAAAAAAATGAATATTTTCTACTTTGGAGAGGCACAGCAAGTCTATTTAATAAAGAAAGTCTACATTAGTGATTGTTTCCCAGATTCTGATGGGTTCATTCTGCCTTCTTTTGAATCATTAATTTTAACATTTTTATTATTTGATAAAGAACAGGCAGTGTTCTTTGATCTTAACTCCCTTTTTATACTGGCCTTATTTACTGGTTGGACATTTTAGTTCATTTTAATTCCTCTTAAAATCGGATTCTCTACCTAAGATTTTATTTTTTAAGTTTTATAAACTGCCAGTTACATAAATATCAGTAAATATTATGGTTGGCAAAAGCTTAAAACCATTTCTAGAAAATGATTTTAAGAAAGCAGAAAAAATCACTCCTGAATTCATACATTCAAGTGTATTTTAACATCAATGTAAAATGTTAACAGTGAAGTCATGGAGATAGTGTCAGACTTTGCAGTCGAAGTACTTTTAAGTAGCACAAGGTCTTTCAACATAATTAGCACAGAATATTGAACCCCGCCAGAAATATGGGATTCATCATTAAATTTAGAGGCTTCTTTATCTCTCTGAGTCTAATCATGTGTGCAGAAGACTAATTGTTAATGGCATGGTCTTTATTGCTCATAGCTTTCTTTTATTTTAAATGGAATGGTCTGCTTTGTGAGAAATAATTAAGTTTTATAGGCCTACCTGCAAAGAGGCTTTTGTTGAATGTCTTATGGTTTTGCCAATTCAGATCCAGAGAGCAATTAGATGCTGTGGCTGAACTATTCCTTAAATCACACACATATTGTGTTATTGCCTGCCTTTTATTTTTCACCTGCAGTGGCAGATGTAGACGCTTCAGTTACTTGATAGTACACAGAGTAATCGTTAGCCCTTGCAAAAACTTGGATTGCAAGGCATAGGCTGGGAAGAGGAACATGTTATGTAACTCTGGCACATGGCATTATGTCTTGATCTCTGACATTGTCTCAACAAGAATGATTTTCTCAATTGTAGAAGAGCAAGACCGTAACTCTTCTCGAAAGCAATGAAGTGGTTTTGTTGTTTAAAATAATGGTCAGAGTTGGTCAAGCTGTAGTCTTTTAGTGTGTATGGATATGTTCAACCAGAATATTTTATGTGCTTCCCATAGTCAGTGGAAATTATTTGTTGTTTAGTGTGATTAAAAAATAGGGACACTTTTCAAAAGTGTGCATAACAGTTGTAACAATCAGCATTGCAGAAAGAGCTCAGTTTATATGATGATTCAGAGACTTAACTGGTGGGATCTGATAGAAGTATTGTTTAAAATGTTGCAAGGTTCAGTAGTATTTTGAGAGAAATTCATGTTACAGTGAATAATGTTGCTGACTTATTTTGGTCACTCTACCTACTTACCTCGCCTATGATACAGAAGGACTCAATAGGAGTGCTGCTAATAGCTGATAAAAGTCATTGTTGTTTCTATATCATGCCGCTTCTTGGAATTGTTTGTCACATAGTGGTGAATGGATTGGTACTCATTTTTCTAACACTCTCTCATCAAGTTACAGTGAACTCTATGTGTCTGATTTCCCATCTGACTTGAACTTAATAGTGTTTTGTTCTCTCTGTATCTTCAACATATTAGCTAGTTGCCATTTGCTGAAGCAACTGTAGTCCTATTACAGTGAAATCAATAAGTCAGGGTACTTTCAATCTTAACAATTCTTTAGTGAAAAACTACTTTGCATAGGCTTTCTACCATTCCACCTGGCATGCCATCTTCGTTCAGATCTATGATGTTAGACAATTATCAGCCTCACAAAGGCACTGATGGCCTGCGAGTTAAACGTGGATGAATCAATGTTATTTCTCAACTAATATTCCTTGGAAACATATTTTTACTGAAATAATAGAAACTAGATGAATTTGTGACCTATATCTAGTGGCAAAACTCAAGCCTAGTTTGAAAAATATCATACGAAGTTGCAAGGTCCGCGGTGAAATAGGCTAGTGACGAGTAGGATTGGGAGAGCCTGTCATTTTTAATATAAAGTAATAGGTCATTGTGAAAATGTGTTTGCAGCAACTAGTGGTACTAAGATGTTTATTTTCTGATTTTTAAAAATTCTTCCCTTACATAATGGAAAGAACCAGAAAATACCTGTGTGTTAGCTGGAAGAATCTATTTTGGGTAATGAATTTCAGACAGGCAAAAATGCATATTGCTGCTATGAAGCATACCTGAGAGTTTTGAAATCCTAAGAGGGGTTTGTAGTTGTATAAGAAATTGGCTAATTAAAATATTATTGAAAGATTATTTGAGGGAACATTCCCTTTTATGGAAAAAAGAGATGAAGAAAATAGAAAACCCAAGAATAACCTCAGCAGGTAGAAAGTTTTGTTTGAAATAATTTGACTTTTTTTTCATGAAAGGGAATGGAATAATTATTCTGTTGTCATGGAGAAATCCTAGCCTACCTGTCCTTTTATTTCTTATATGTGAGAGTATTTTCCATTTAGAGTGTGATCCTTTACACCTGTCCATATTGCTTGTGGCATTTTGGCCGCAAAAATTTTCCTTCGTATTCAAAGTATGTAGGCTTCATGAAAATCAGTTATAGTAGTGCTCTGTTCCTGGCCTCCAGAAGATCATACACACAAAGGAAAAAATTCTCACTAAGGTTGAGGCTATTTGAGTAATTTGCATCTTAAATACTGTGGGATTTGGAACAATTATGTGTAGTTAGGAGTTTAAGACAACTTCTATTTTTAAAATAATAAAAATAGAAATAATTTACCAGGTGTAAGCAGTGTGAGTATTAAATAGACCACAGAAGTTCCTTATAGTTCTATTTCCCAGAGATAAATGTTGTTTATGATTTGGTATATACTTTTCCATACTTTTAGTGCATGTGTAAGTATATTTTATCTACTTAAATGCAGGCATACTGTATTTACTGCCCTATCATTTGTTCTCTTCACTTAACAATACAATGAGGACTTGTTAATACATACAGATATACCACTTCTTAAAAATAGATATACTATAATTTATTTAAACAATTCCATGTAATTAAGACTTGAGCTATTTTAGAATTTTCTCCATTATGAACAGTGCAATAATAAATGTTCTTATACATATATCTTTACACATTTGCTCAACTATCTCCTAAGTATAGGTTTCTTGAATTAGATTTACTGGCTTACAGGTGTTCAGGTAAATCATACTAATTTATACTCCTATTAACACAGATGGAAATTCTTGTTTCCCTATTCTTGCAGAAATTTTGTCCTTAACTATCTTTTTGTTCTCTGTTACTCTGATAGGTTAAAATATATCCCATTGATTTAAAATTTGCTCTCCTTTGTTGGTAATGGGCTGAACATTTTTTTATCCATCAGATTTAACTGGTATTACCAAAACGTATAGATACAGATATGGTCATATACACACACACACATACACACCCCTACACACCTTTCCAATTATCAAGGGCTTGCTTATGTGGTTTCATATACTTGGAAACCTTAATTTCTCCATGTTCACCTTGGAAAATGTGATTCATCCTGGGAGGCTAAGCTCAAAATCCATTCTCTCCAATGATCATAGTCTCTGTGATTGCTCTGCCTGAGATCGTATCTTCCTCTTCAGTACTTCCATGGTGCCTTGCATTCTTCAGTGTTACTTTTCCTACTCTCTCTTTAATTTGACTTAGATGAATCTCAGACTCAGTATTAGTAGGTAACTTCCTTGACTTCAGAAACAATGTTTTACTCATCTTTTATCTTTCACAGATTCCTTATGGTCTGGCAATATATGTTGCTTTGGGGAAGGTAATAAATCAGGGCAATGTGAATATGAATTTCCATTGTTGTGTGCCACAAGAGGGGTGATTTTTGTGAAGTATGTTGTTCTGGGGAAAAGCATGGGATTTGAGTCAGAGAACTTGCCACTTAATTACTGTGTGACTTTGGGGATATTCCTTACCCTCTCTGAAACTCATTGCAATTCAGCTGTGAAATGAAAGTAAGAATAATATGCGTCACAAAATAGTAATGAAGAATAAATAAGGTAGTGGTTTTGATAGGTGTTTTGTAAATTTCTCTAAAAAATAAATTATAATAGCATTGCAGCTAAGATTTCTGAATTTTTATGTCAGTGGAAAGTAAACAAGAAGACCGCGTCTCCCCCTGTCCCTCCGGTGTGTACCCAGTGAGGTGAATATTAAGCAGTACATGGGTGCAGAACAAAATTGCAGATATAAATGTTGTGACCATATGCATCTACCAGAAATTGCTTAGTAAAAGCAGAAAGAAAAATCAACTCACAAATAAGGTTATACTCTTTTTCCTGTATGAGAGAATAGTTAAATTAATGGCTAAATCTAATTAAGAAACGGAAAAATTATAGCACTCCTGCTGCCAATACTAAACCCAATGGACTGTGAGATAGGGATATGGTAACACTCCAAAATTACCTGATCATTGTTGAATATTAAGGTGGTTTTGATACCTACCCTTAGAAATAAAACAGTCCTTGCAATTGCATTTTGTAATTTGTTATTGGTTCAAAAATTAATGACTTTTACCATAATAAATGGATCATCACAGGTGACAAAACACAATTTTAATTAACAGTGACAGGTAAAGCTACTTACACTCAGATTGGATTTATATTAGCAATTATAAAATAAATTATGTTTTCATCATCGTGGTTTTACATTGATGCCAAGAGTACTAATCTTATGCATTCCTGCCCCTAACATTTTGTGGGGCATGGGCAAATATATAAAATTATAAAATGAACTAGCAAAGTGTCAAATAGGTTCTGCCTGCCTACCTTGACAAATATACTTTCATAATTACCTAGAAGCCCAGGTTTGAATTTAGAACTTTTTGACCCCTTGGACTTCCCTCAGACCTTGGCATAATAGCAAGGCTCCCACCTGTGACTTGATTCACTCCCTTTCCCACCCCTGGCTCACTGCTGCACCACAAGGAGTCTTGTACTCACCTCTAGTCAATTTGCTTTCAACTTCCCTCAACACCACCTCCCAGATCCAAATAACTGTGCCTTGGCTGACCTTCTGGTCTAGGGGTGCACTGCAGAGCATCCACCACCAGAGGATGGGCTAGGAGAAGAGTCCTGCACAGGGTCTAGGTTGGACTCAGGACCACCAGGGGAAGACGTGTCCGAATCGCAGATGCCTGGAGAACGGTCCTGAAGGGGCTGTTGTGAGGTCCAGGTGGATACATCCCTTGGTTCTGAGGGGGAGTGCAAGAAGGCAGAGATCATAGTGGGGCCTTCTGAAGCACAGGACCCAGGGGCCAGCTTGCCCGAGTCTCCTGTGGTCATGATCACACATGAAGCACTTGAATCTATTTTAGAGACATTAGGTAGGTAAAGTCACAACTCTCTCAGTAGGAATAATAAGCCTAACACATTGATTTTAAATTATATTTTACTTTAGGGAAAAGTAAAACTTTTAGTTTTAAACAAATGCATTATACATGCATATTAATTTTTTAAAATGAAAGGTTCTCAATAACATTGTTGTTTCTACTGTATTATAGTGTTTCCCTTGTAATATAGTAATAGGGCACTTAGTGATTGAGAAATCTAGGATCCATGTGTCTAAGATGTTAAAGCATGCCAAATAATTTAGACATAAACACAGCTACAGCTCTAAGTATGTATATCAGTTAGGAGAGTCTAGGATTTTTGTGGCTACAATCATAGTAATTCAATGATTTCAAACAACAGAATTCAGTTTTTATTCACGCTGATGCCTGTCGTGAGCCAGCCCGGTGTCTGCTCTGCGTCACAGCCCCTTCACATCTGGGATCCAGGCTGACAGAGCAGTCACTGTTTGGACCTCGCCAGTCGAAGTGGAAGGAGGAGAACTGTGGCCGGTCTTGCATTAGCAGTTATGTGTTCGTCCCAGAAGTGGCACATGACTCTTCAGCTCATAGCTCATTGGTAAAAGCGAGTCATATGGTCCTTGTGTCCAGAAGGAGACAGAACTAGAAAATTTGGCAAATGAGTCTAATACCCATACTCCACCTTATACACACAGATATACCTAGAAAAGCATAAACAATGTCAGGGAGGATATGCACCAAATTGTTAACAATGATTTCTTTGGGGTGGAAGTGGAGATGGAGTCTATATTTCTACTTTTTTGTAATATTTTTAACTAAGCCCTCAAGGTGGACTTTAAGTTAATCATAAAGTTAATCCGTAAGTAAAAAGTTAAAATATATTGTCCATTTAACAGTAGTTTTACTTTCATGCCATGCCAAGTGGTGGTGGTTAGATTCAACTACTTAAGTGTTTTTCAAATGTTAAATGAATGAATATATATTTAATCTGATACTGTAAGAAAGTAAAAATAAACACACCAAAAGATTCAGTAGAATGAACCTTACATACTATAGAAAAGGGCCAATAAGATATCCAGCTTGCCCTTTTTGACTTCTTTGGCACACTGGAGGTCCTGGAATCTGACTATCGCCATGTTTAACATTTCATTTAGTACTGTATTCCTGCTCACATTTAAAAAAAATCTATGCATAGATTTCACAGGATTCATGCATTTGTTTCTTACTTAAGTGTCCCACACTGTGTAATTTTTCAACATTTAAATAACTAAACTATATTTTTTTATTAGACAAGTTATGGGTTTACAGAAGATTCATGCATAAAGTACTGGGTTCCCAAATACCACCCTCTTCTTAACACCTTGCATTGGTGCACTATATTTGTTACAACTAATGAAAGCACATTTTTGAAATTGGACTATTAACTATAGACTATTGGACTATAGCCCATGGTTCAACTTAGCGTTCACCATTTGTGATCTACAGTTCCATGATTTTTTTTTCAGTTTTTATTCTATAACATATATAAGTTTAAATTCAATGTTTCCAAATAATTTCTAATTGTTACCTACTGAAGGTGAGTCATATTGCTTAAAAGTAATTTAATTTTCAAAGACTTTGTTTATAAACACTCTATAAACCTATGCCTGCAACAACCATTGAACACCCCATAGCACACAAGCACAGTGCCTCTGATAGTGGGGTTTTTGTTCAATTAATGAAAGCCTAATAATTAAATTTTTAATTGCATTTGTAAATTTTTCATTAACTGAGGACCTTTTGACCATGAAGTCCTTTTTTTATCCGGGACACTTTGGAGGTAATACATCCTTTCGGAGACAAAATACTAATTCAGGTTCAATAAACTCCAGGGCATACAATAACCAGTCAAGTACCATGAGAGAGTAAATTGGGGAGTCCATAAGAACACAGAGACTTGTGGCTATTGTGGTAACCTGACTGTGCATACTCCTCTTAAAGGCATTCCTGTTAGAACTATTTAAAAAATCACTGTGCCAGCGCAACTAAATATTCTTGTGGGCGAGATTTGAGACTAGAACATAGAACCTTGTTTTTCATTCATATTTATTTATTATTTAATATTTACCTTCATAGATTGAGAGGTCTATAGATTGCCATGTTCTCAATAAGGCAAACAGGAAAAGCATGTGATCAAGAGATGCAAAATTTATCAGAAGGAATAATGGCATTGATTTTATGATAGGTGCATTGTTCTGCTAAGCTCAATCTGATCATATTTTTGGATTTAAAGGATTCAGGATAATTCTTACACCTCCCAATTTAGGTGCTCTACGGCTAAGGACCAGCAGTGGGCTTGCTAGCTTGTTTCTAGTGTCGGTAGGAGAAAAATCAGTGTATAACTTGCTGTTCAGTTCAGAGACAAAGGGCAATCTCCTAAGGCAAACATGGAGCATAAAGAAAAGAAGTCCTTCAATGGAACACCAACTGTTAAAGCTACCATTTGCTCCATGTCTGGGTTTCTTTTGCTAATGCATGAAGGCAGCAAAGCTCATTATTTTCATATTTCTGGGTTCATGTCAGCCAAAGCACTAAAAGAAAAATGAGGGCCAAAGGAACTTGTCTTTTTGCCAGAGGGGCCTCTCCACCATGCTTATCTCTTAGGAGTACCCATTAAGTGTCCTGGCTGTATGCTTGTGACTGGAATTGGCCTACCAAGGTGATGTTGAGTCACCATGAAATAGCAGCCCAGCTACAGGGAAGCAAGGTTGGAGACCAGAACCGAAATTGTAATGAAGATGCCTGGATGCCTTACAACATATTGAACAAGCACCTTTTACATTTCCCCAGAGTAGGGACAGTACTTTCTGTGTTTGGAGTGGCACCAAGACTGAGAATAATCATTAAAGGGGCCACGGAGTAAGCAATAGAAAACTGGGAGGACACAGAGCAATACAGGTCATTTTTTATTTAGATCTGACATTTGTTAAGAGTCACCATGTGTTATTTATTTCTGCATTCAGGCAGCTTTAAAAAATGAACTAAATTCACATCAGGAAGTACATAAACACACATCTATGACTGTGCTTAATAATAATTTATAGGGCATGTTATATATGCCAGCCACTATAGTTTTTTGTATTGTTTTGTTTTAAGTTTATTCATTTAATTCTTACATTCGGTATGGTAGGTATAATAATTAGATTTCCAGATGAGCAAACTGAGACTTAGAGAAGGTAAGATGCTTGCCTGAGAGGGCATAGCTAAGTGAACAGTAGAAGAGGAATTCAAATCTGCGTCTGTTTTATTTCAAAGACTACGGTAGCCACTATTTATTAGCTGTGGTTAAGCTTGCTGTGCTGAAGATTTTTAACCACTAAGCTTGATTAGGCATTTAGCAGCACAACCTCTTATATTGAGCAGTGGCTGTGATTTGGGGTCTAGTCAGGTTACCTGGGCTCAGATCCTGCCTCCACCACCTACTGCATATGACTTTGAACATGTTATTTTATTTTTGGAATCCTTTGTTTGTTTGCTTTTTGAGTGTGGTTTTTTAAATTTTTACTTTTTACTGTAAAATGAAGACAATCATAGGATTTACTTCCTAGAAGTTTCATGAGTATTAAATTAGTTAATACTTGTGAAATGCATAGACCAAATGCTGCCTGGCCCTGGGTGAGTACTTCATAAATAGTAGGCATTTTTGCTGTCATTACCGTTGTTATTATTAATTATTGAACACCATCAATCCTACAAGTAAGGACTAAACAATAGCCTTATAAACAAATGAACTAATTGCATTTTTTCCTTAGAACTTTAGGTATTAAAATGAGATTTTTTAAAAGTTAAGATGAGGAATATACAACTATTAAATAAGTATATTAATTTTAAAACTCTAAAACAGGCTGACAAGGGGGGAGAGAAATGTAAAAGAACAAGAAGAAATAAGGAGAAAGGTGACTGGCAGAGAAGGAAAGGCAGTGAAAGATCTCTACGGCAGCAGCCACATCCGAGACAGCATTAAACTTAAAGACAGGGAGGAAAATGTATGTTTCAAGACACTGTTTATCAAGTAATACAATTAGCTTGTGATTTCAAACGAACTATTCTTTTAAGCAAGGTTGCACTTTCATACTCCTAGGCAGACATCAAAATATTCTCTCTTTGTATTTACTCAGATAGAGGCTGAAATTATGTTTTCCAAAAACTTGCTGTCAGGAGGGTTACAGTATGATTGGGCACTGCATGCTAATGTGGACTCAGAATAAAGAGAGCCAGAAGTTAGGTCCCAAATAAGCAAAAATAAGAAAATGAATATTTTATCAGTATCCCCTTGGCCTAATAAAATACTTCCGTTGCTTGAGTTTACAAATTACAAAGATACATGGCTTGATAATTTAGTTTTCTTTTGTTTTTAAAATTATCTACTTTTCTTTATCTTTGGAAAGCCAAGTGCTGACAAGTTTGTGTCATTGAAGAGCAGAACAGTTGAGGGAAGGAGGAGGCTTTCTACGTACAAATTTGTGCCCAGGCCACTGATAACTGTCCTCATCTTTATGTTTTTCTCAGAACTGTAAATTATTCCTATCCACTCATGTACTTTTAAAAGATTATCATAATACTGTACTCTGTGGCTAGATTCCCCAATTTTGAGCCCCAAAGCTCCCACTCATGATACGGCTGACTGTATTCATTTCCTGTTGCTGCTGGAACAAATTACCACAAACTTTAGTGGCTTTTAACAGCACAAATGTATTACCTTACCATTCTGGGGCTCAGAAGTCCAAACCAGTCTCACTGCTAACTATTATTTTTAACTAGGTTAATGTCAAGGTGTCCAAGGGGATGGTTCCTTCTCGAAGCTCTAGGGGAGAATCTGTTTCCTTGCGTTTTCCAGCTACCAGAGGCTGAGTGCATTCCTTGGCCCATGGTCCCTTCCTCTGTTTTATCTAGCAGCATAACATCTTCAAATTTCTCTCTGAACTCTGCTTACATTGTCATATTGCTTTCTTTCCTGCTCCTCCATTATCACAACACTTTTGACCCTCTTGCTTCTCTCTTATAAGGACCTTGGGAGTACATTGGGCCCACTCACATAATGCCAGATAATCTCTCCATCTTATGATCGTTAACTTAATTATATCTTCAAAATCCCTTTTTCTGGGTAAGACAACCTATACACAGATTCCAGGATTAGGATGTGGACATCTCTGTGGGGGAGGACATTATTTTGTCTACCGCACTCATGTTGGACAACAATTCGACCTTTCTGTATTCTGTAGTTCCTGATCTATAAAGTGGGATCAATGATAGTATAAGCTTCTTGTGGAATTAAGTGGGATAATATATGCAAAGTACTTAGAATAGTTTTATACCCATATGCGCTCAATAAATGTTAACTATTATTAGTAGCTATTATGTACATGATTATATTCTTCTGCTTCCTTTGTATGAAATGTTACATATGCACCCATTAGAGATTATAAAAATAGTTAAATGCTTCATATGTTATTCCTAAAGAGTTGTGCTTTTTATTGTTTACTCCCTCCTACAAGATAGGGAAATGCCAAGAAAATAAAGATAGAGGAGAAAGATGGAAGAAAACTACATTAAGGAAAGAGGGAGAATAAATGTTTGAATGCAAGGGTGATAGAAAAACATATTTGCAACTAGAGTTAACATTATCTTTGGGGAACATTAATCTGTAACATTTCAAGTTAAAATACTAAATTAGCTATAACAATATCTTTTAAAAATACTCATATTTTTCAACTTGCTTTACCAACTCAGCAGAGAATGTTTTTGAGTTTGAAATGCAACCAATGATAAACTCTAGGGATATAAACATTAATCCATTCATTTATTTATTTAAAAAATTATTTTTTGAGCAGTTTCTAAAGGAAGCAGTATAGGATGGTCTTTAAGAACATGAGCTCTGGAGTCAAGTGGCTTTGTGTTCACCGAAAAAATGCCCATAAAAATATTATCACTGAATAACTGTGGTCCTGTTTCTTGTTTGACTCATCTAAAGTATGGGGCCGGGCCCGGCTAGATAGCTCAGTGGATAAAGAGCGCTCTGGGGTACCACATGGGAGGCCCCAGGCTCGGTTCCCGGGGACCTCTCCGAGTGGGCAGACGGCCTTGAGAAAGGCAAGCCGCCGTGGGTGGGGCAAGAGCCGCAGTGGGCAAGGCAAAAGGCCACCACGGGCAGGGCGGAGCCCCCACGGGCATGGCAAAGTCACCCGTGAAAAAGCGGAGCTGCCGCCTGCGAAGCGGAAGCTGGCAGCCCACAAAAAACATGGAGGACTGTTGCCCGCAAAACATGGAGCAGAGCTGCCCGTGAAAACAGAATGGAGCCACCCTCGAATGGAG
>PVKH010015125.1:0-16218 GCA_004027955.1 Chaetophractus vellerosus | reverse complement strand
CCTTAGTTCCTGGTTTTTTGGTGCACCTTGTCTTGGCTCTCCCTTCTGTCACTCTCCTGTTACGTCATCATCTTGCTGTGTGACTTGCGGGGCCTGATGGCATACCCACGCACAGGGCCTGAAGGCTCACCCACTCATGGGGACTGGCAGCACACCCGCGCATGGGGCCTGGGGGGCTTACCTGCACATGGGGCCTAGTGGCACATGTGCCTTCTATATTTTTCTTTTTTTCATTTTTACCAAGAGGTCCCGGGGATCGGACCCAGGTCCCTCCATATGGGAGACAGACGCCCAACCATTTGAACCACATCCATCCCCCTGCTATATCTCTTAATGTTGACCAAAGATACCTAGAGTTACAGTCATTTCCCATACAGGATGGTCATATAATAAATCAGGCTTGGTTTACCACCAGCATTCTAAAAACCAGTCCTAGGGAGAAAAATTAGGTCTGGGGACACATGCATGGTTTCTAATATAGCAAATGTTTAGCCTACCCTGATTATCACAAAATCAGGACAGCGAGTTGAGGGGCCTTTGATTATTTTATTTGATAAGATTGCTTTGGGCTTTCAATTCAACTAAGTCAGTGGGTGTGACTCAGGTTGAGTCCCCATGCCTTTGCTAGGTGTGATGTAAACAGACACTCACACAGATAAACACATGAAAAGAGAGCTCTGTCATTTTTTATTCTGCCATGTGACAGAAAGGAGAAGCCTCAAACAGCTGAGCCCCAGAGAGAGATGAGCCATTTTCCTGATAGATTACAGCTGAGATAGGGAAGAGATCAGAACAGCCAACTGATATAGGAGGCCCAGAAAGAAACAAGCCCTATGCCAGGATAGAGAGGACTGCAGGATCACTTAAGCATGAAGTCTCAAGAGGGTGGGCCCACAAGACTCAAGAGGAAAGGGTGAGCCCAGAGGGGAAGGCAGAAACCAGCCAGAGATCGGTGACCATTTTGCTTCAACACATGTCAGCTGACTTCGGTGAGAAAGCACCTCTTATGGTGCTTGGAGTTGGACTTTTTATGGCCTTGGAGCTGTAAGCTTTTACCCCAAATATACCCCCATTATAAAAGCTAGCAGATTTATGGTACTTTACTTCAGCACTGCTTTGGCAGACTAAGACAAGGGTCTCTGGAAACTAAATGACAGCAAGAGGCATGCAAACACACATGCTACAGGTATCCAAGAAAAAGAAGAGAAGGGAAAGGAGGCAGAAGGAATATTTCAAGATATAATGGTAGAAAATTTCCCAACCCTATTAAAGGACATGGATATCATGTCCAAGAAACACAACATGCTCCCATCCAAATAAATCTGAATAGACCTACTCCAAGGCACACACTAATCAGAATGTCACGTGCCAAAAATTAAGAGAAAATCCTGATATAAGCAAGAGAGAAGTGATTCATCACATATAAGGGATAGCCAATAAGATTAAGTGCTGATTTCTCATCAGAAACCATGGAGGCAAGAAGGCAGGGGTATGATATATTTAAGATACTGAAAGAGAAAAACCTCCAGCCAAGAATCTTATATCGCGCAAAACTATCTTTCTTTCTTTTTTTTAAAATTTTTAATCAAAAAAAATTTTTTTTAGGATACATCGATTACATAAATGTTACACAGAAGTTTTAGGGGTACCCATATGCCCCACCTCCCACACCTCCCACAACCTCCCACATATACATCTTTCATCAGTGTGGCACATCACCTGCAATAGATATGCACATTTTGGGGCTTTGCCACTAAGCATGGACCACAGTTCAGACTGTAGACCACCCTCTCTCCCACACAGTTCTGCATGATACATGATGATATAAAATGGCCTATATTCTCCATTGCAACGTCACCCAGGACAATTCCCAAGTCCCAAAAAAGCCCCCGTATTACAACTGCCCTTCCCTCTCCCTGTCCCCAAAGCGTCCAGTGGTCACTGGTGCCACATAATTTTGTAATTTCTTCCATTGCGTGAATCACAACAAGTCAAAACTGTCTTTCAAAAATGAGGGCAAATTTAGGATATTCACAGATAAACAGAAACTGAGAGTGTTTATAATGAAGAAACTGGCTTTGCAGGAAACACTAAAGGGAGTACTACAGCCTGAAAAGTAAGGACAGGAGAGAGGGGTTTGGAAGAGAGTCTAGAAATGAAGAGTATTTTAGTAAAAGTAACTGAAACTGTAAAAAGAGTGGTGAAAACAAGATAGGTAAAACCCAAAGATCAAAATGAGTGAAATAAGAATTGTGTTTACAGTAATAACATTGAATATTAATGGATTAAACTCCCCAATCAAAAAATAGTCTGCTGGAAGGGATAAGAAAATATCAGCCATCTATATGCTGTCTGCAAGAGATTCACCTTCGACCCAAAGATACTAATAGATTGAAAGTGAAAGGCTAGAAAATGCTATTCCACACATGCAGCTACCAAAAAAAAAAAAAAAAGCTGTAGGTATATTAGATGAAATAGACTTTAAAAGCAAAGCTGTTAATAGAAACAAGGAAGGTCATTACATACAGATAAGAGGGGCAATTCACCAGGAGAAAATAAGAATCGTAAATTTATATGTACCAAATCAGGATGCCCCAAAATTACATGAGGCACACACTGGCAAAACTGAAGGGAGAAATAGATGTCCCTACAATAATAGTTGGAGACTTCAATATACCACTCTCATCAGTGGATAGATCATCTGGGCAGAGGATCAATGAAAAAACTAAGAGCTTGAATAGTATGATAAACAAACTAAACCTAATAGATATATACAGAACATTGCATCCCAAAACAGCAGGATATACATTCTTCTCAAGTGCACATGGATCTTTCTCCAGGCTAGACCATATGTTGGGTCACAAAACAGATCTCAATAAATTTAAGAAGATCAAAATTATACAAAGCACTTTCTCTGATTATAATGGAATAAAGCTGGAAATTAATAACAGGCAGAAAAGGGGGAAACTCACAAATACTTGGAGATTAAACAACACACTATTAAATAATCAGTGGGTCAAAGAAGCAATTGAAATCAATAAATATCTCAAGACAAATGAAAACGAGAATACAACATATGAGAACCCATGGGATACAGTGAAAGCAGTGCTGAGAGAGAAATTTATAGCCATCAATGCTTACATTAAAAAAGAAGAGCTAAAATCAATTACCTAACTACACAGCTGGAGGAAGTAGAAAAAGAAAAGAAAAGTATGCCCAAAGTAAGCAGAAGGCATGAAATAACAAAAATCAAAGCAGAAATAAATGAAATTGAGAACATATAAAAACAATAGAGAGAATTAACAAAACCAAAATTTGGTTCTTCAAGAAGATCAACAAAATTGATGAACCCTTAGCTAGAGTGACAAAGAAAAAAAGAGAGAAGATACAAATAAATCAGAAATGAAAATGGGGACATTATTACTGACCCCGTAAAAATATAAGTGATCATAAGAGGACACTATGAACAATTGTATGCTAACAAACTAGACAATGTAGATGAAATGAAAAAATTCCTGGGAACATACAAATGACCTACACTGAACCTAGAAGAAATAGAAGACCTCAACAAACCAATCACAAGCAAAGAGATTGAAATGGTTAGCAAAAAACTCCCCAAAATGAAAAGCCCATGACCAGATGGCTTCACAGGTTAATTCTACCAAGTATCCAAAGAAGATTTAATACCAATCTTATTCAAACTCTTCCAAAAAATTGAACAGGAAGGAAAGCTATCAGACTCATCTTATGAAGCCTATATAACCCTAATACCAAAAGCAGATAAAGGTATTACCAAAAAAAAAAAAAAAGAAAGAAAATTACAGACCCATTTCCTTAATTAATACAGATGCAAAAATTCTCAACAAGGTACTTGCTAATTGAATCAAACAACATATTAAAAGAAGTATTTATCATAATCAAGTGGGTTTTATCCCAGGCATGCCAGGGATAAAGAAACACAAGAAAATCAAATTAATAAATCAAAGAAGAAAATCATGTGATCATCTTGATTGATGCAGAAAAGACATTTGACAAAATCCAGCATCTTTTCTTGATAAAAACACTCCAAAAGATAGGAATCAAAGGAAACTTTCTCAACATGATAACGAGCATATTTGAAAAATCCACAGCTATCATTGTACTCAATGGTGAAAGACTGAAAGCTTTCCCATTGAGATCGGGAACAAGACAAGGATGCCCTTTCTCACCACTGTTGTTCAATATATGCTAGAAGTTCTACCTAAGCAATCAGGCAAGAAAAAAATGCATGCAAATCAGAAAGGAAGATGTAAAACTTCTGCTATTTGCAGATGATATTATCTTATACCTAGAAAATCCTGAAAAATCTGCAACATAGTTACTAGAGCTAATAAACAAATTCACCAGTGTGGCAGGATACAAGATTAATGCGCACAAATCAGTAGCGTTTCTATACACAACTAATGAGTGATCTGAAGAGAAATTCAGAAAAATATTCCATTTACAACAGCAACTAAAAGAATCAAATCTTTAGGAATAAACTTAACCAAGCACATAAAGCACTTACATTCAGAAAACTTCAATGCATTGCTGAAAGAAACCAAAGAAGACCTACATAAATGGAAGAACATTCCATGTTCATGGATGGGAAGACTAGATATCATTGAGATGTCAATTCTACCCTAATTGATATACAGATTCTAATGGAATCCTGAGAAAAATTCCAACAGCCTTTTTTTAAAGAATTGGAAAACCCAATTATCAAATTTATTTGGAAGGGTTAGTGGCCCCGAATCTCCAGAAACATCTTAAAAAGGAAGAATGAAGTTGGAGGACTCTCACTTCTGGACTTTGAATCATATTACCTAGTTACTAAATATGGAGAATGAACACATGGAGTTAAAACCCAGTCTATATGTGACTAGGAGATAAGATGAGGACTGAGCAGGGGTACTGATGCTTAAACTATGTAAAATTTTCAATTAGCTTGACTGTAAAGGTGTGGAAGTGGATAGAGTTGATGGTAACACATTATAGTGAGTATAACATGGCTGTTTCATAAATGGGATTGTGGCTGAAAGGGATGTAAATGTCAATTGAAAGAAAGCTAGAGAATAGCTAGGGACTGAATAACATAGTGAACCTGGAGGTGGATGAGGATTGTGGTTAATAATACAAATACAAGATTGTTCTATGAACTAGAACAAATGTACATCACTATTACAAGGTGGTAATAATATAGTAATGCATGGGGAAAGTACAGTTAATGCAGGGGTTCTTACTAAAGGGTCCATGAGCTTGAACCGAAGTTCAAAAAAAGATTATTTTTGTAGGGATGTGTTGATGTGGGCATGATATGTTTATTAAATAATACACAGTATAGTGTGGATTTACTAAGGGGTCCGTGGTTTTCACCTGACTGACAAAGGGGTCTGTGGAACAAAAAAGGTTAACAACCCCTCAATTAATGTTAATTATGGACTATAGTTAACAGCAATATTATAATATTCTTGCATCAAGGTCAAAGAAGGCACTATAGCAAAGCTAAGGCTGAATAATAGGGGATTAGAGGATTTTTTTCTTTTGTACTAAGGAAAACATTCAAAGGTTTACTGGGCGATGACTACACATCTGTGAGATGAAAGGGAGAGCCACTGAGTGTATACTTTGGATAGAATGTACAATGCGTGGGACTATATAACACAGTGAACCATGTTGTGGAAGATGGGCTGTGGTTAACAATACAAATAGGAGAGTGTTGTCTCATGGACGATAACAAATGTAAAATACTAATACATAGTGTTAACAATAGGGGGTGTAAGGAAAAAAGTAGACCAAGTACACGTTAGACCATAGTTAGTGGTAATAGTCTGATCGTGTTCTTTCATAATCTGCAACAAATGTTCCACAACAATGCAAGGTGTTGGTGAAGGGGTGATGTGTGAGAATTCTGAAAATTATGCATGAGTGTTTGGAAAGCTCACAACTTCTCTAATAAAAATATATATATTTTTTAATTTTATTTAAAAATTAATAAACTGCTAGGACAGAGGATGGCTGTCAGGGCAGACTTAAGCACCTCCATCAAGCATTTAATGACATTCACTCATACCCACAAGGGAATGGCCTCACTCCACAATCCCCAATACCACACTTTCTCTCTTTTTTTAAAAAGCACAGCCTTTTCTGTTGCTTTAGAATTCCAAAGGAAATGGGTGAACAAATTAGATAATTAGTTTAAGATAAATTAAAATTAATTCAGAATTAATATAAGACAAATTTAAAAACATGTTTAAAGAGTATAGGCATCAAAAAAGTAGCATGCACTGTTTTCATTCACATTATTTCAACCCAGCTAGTTTCATTGTATTTTTTATTTATGTCTAAAATGGATATAATGGCTCCACAGAGAATAGTACACTGTGTGAGGCTTTTCCTTGCTTCCTCACACAGATAGATCAAATCTGAAACTCAATTACATAAACTGGAGCCCAGTATAATTAAAGGTGTTTAACTGAAGGTGTTCTCATAGGTGATAGTGCAAAAGTTATTTGGTCGTTAGAGAAAAGGCAAAACACACATCCCATAATAGAGTCTCTCCTATTTTTTTCTCTTTTTTTAACCCCATGGCAGTACACCAGACTCTAAATGTATATTAATAATAGTTGGGGGTAATAGCAGGATCCTAAACTTTTCAAAAGGATCTGCAAAGACCAGGCAATTCAATAGTGTGCTTCACAAATGAATTTTAAATTAATTATCTCTAACAAAACTCAATTCACATTTTCTTGACATTCTTTGTGTAAAATAGTTAGTAACCTCACTGTATTAAGGGCCAGTTATTGTAATTTTAAATCAGGGGCTGGTTAAGAGCCATTGTATACATTATATAACCTGTGAGATTGCCTTTTATTCCCATTGAACACATACAGAGACTAATGCTAGCTTATATTAAGCTGTTTGGTAGTAGTGTAGCCTGAATTTGACAAATCTGACTCCAAAAGCTATGCCATTAAAAAATCAGCAAAGAATGTATTTCTCAAGTTAACTTTTCATAGATATATAGATGCTCCTACCCCAAACTACTTGCGTCTCCATTGTACCTCACACATAGTGGGTACCAAAAATATTCATAAAATAAATGAGTTAGGAAGTTCAGTTATTCCTATGTCTTTGATTTCTTATTGTTGGCTTAAGGAAAGCAAATTCTTCTAGATATCTAGTCATAACAATGATTTGTAATAGGATATTTTATCCTCTTATCTTGTTTGGGTCAAAATTGAATATTAAATTCAGCCAGACATTTGAAGTAATTTTGTATGTGTGTCAAAAAGTTACGGCAATGGAATATCAAATAATTCCCTCGTGGCTGAAGGGAAACCGTGGCATTCTAATATCAAGTTAAGGTGGGAGGGGTCCAGCTTTGGAGTTCGTTGCCATTTTCCCCCAAAGATTTGCATCCTTTAATTGTGCTTTGCTCAAGTTAACATTAATATTAGTTTGTAGAGCCTGGCACTGCGAAGAAGCTTGCATGAAGTCTGTTATGTGGCAGAGGGTACCCAACGCAAATTATGAATGTGACTCATGAATACCTAAGACTTGAGTTCCTGTTTATTTCTTCAAGATATGTAAAAATAGACACGTATTTTTTCCCTTGAGAACTTGAGAGTAACATTACTAAGAACTAAAAGCCTCAGTTATCAACACACCTCATCTCTCAGCAGTCCACTGTTGACTTCTGTGGTATATAATCTTTACTCGTTCCCCTGTTTTTCTGATTATAGATGTAATCCATGAGCATTGTAAACACAGAACATGGGGTTTAGGGGGCAGCCAGGAAAGTATAAAGAAGAAAAGCATTGCCGTAACTGAACGTTACAGCCAGCATGTAGGGAATATCATCTTCCTGTCATTTCCCTGTACTTATATGTTCGTTTCAAAATTGCCATTATACTTTATGAAGTTTACTTGTTCACAATTTAGGTTGTTTCTAACATTTTGCTGTTTTAATTAATAAGCAAATTTTTGTACAAATCTGAAATTCCTGGGCCAAAGGATAGGACTATTTTTAATGTTCTTGATATATACTGTCAAATTATGTTCCCAAACCACTATGCCGATGTACATTCTCACTAGGGATATATGTGAGTGCCTTTTACACTATACCTCACCAACACAGGGTTTCATAGTTTTTTCAGTTATCATCATTTTTATGAGCAGAAAAATGAAATTGTTTTCATTGCATTTTATTGATTGCGAATGGGTTAAATTGGGCTTAAAGATTTGCCTAGTTTATTATTAAACTATTTTGTTTTAGTTTGGCTTGTTTCCTTTGCCAGTTTTTCTGTTTGAGCTTTTTCTGTTCTTATTCACTTGTGAGAGTACTTTATTAATTAAGGACTTTGCCCTTATTTTCGTTAGTTATGTTGCAAATATTTCCCCCATTTTGTCTTTAACCTTTAAGGTGTTTTATAGTGCATAAATAATTTTTTAAAAATCTATTTGTCTTTTACTTTGTGGATTCTTCCTTTGCTTTTATACTTAGATCTTTGCAACCTAACAGCAGCCACTAGTCACCTGTATTTTTCCTCTTTTTTAGTGATTTTTTTACACTAACTTTCTAATCCACTTAAAATATATTTGAAGTAAGAGTGATAAATAAATACTCATTTTTTTTCACCTAAAATTAACTCTCCCAGAACCATATATTGACTAGTCTATCCTTTCTCCACTAATGTTATAATCCATATTTATCATATAGTAAATCCTGGGATCTGCTTATTGCTCATTTGATAGTTTTGCTATCTCTACTCAATTTTAATTGTTATAACTGTATTTCCCTTACCCTCCAACAGGATTCCTCGGGCTAGTCTCAGCTTTTTATCCTACCAAATAACTTGAGAATTTCTATCATCCACCTCCCCTCAGAAAATTCCCTTGACTTTTATTGACATTGAATTAAATCTCATAAATTAATTACCAAGTTGAGTAATGTGGCCTCCCTCTTTATTCAGATTTCTCTAGTTTTCCTCAGGAAAGTGTTTCAGTGTCCTCATTTTGGGCCCAGAGCATTTTTTGTTAATTTTAGACCTCAGTATTTTACCATTTGTCATGCTATTTTGAATGGAACCCTATAAAAAAGCATATCTGATAATTTTATTATTTCCATTAATTTTCTTTGATTTTTGTTGGTAGCAATTATCCCAGCCACAAATAATAGTGTTTTTTTTTTTCTTCTTTTCCAATATGGTCAAAACGTTTATTTTCCATGCTTTTTTTTTTTTTTAAATTTTTATCCTGTTACCATATATACAATATGACATTTCCCCTTTTAATCACATTCAAATATATATTTCAGTGCTGTTAATTACATTCACAATGTTGCATTACCATCACCATCAACCATTACCAAAACATTTCCATCTTTCCAAATAGGAGCCCTATACATTTTAAGCCTTAACTTCGCATTCCCTTTCCCCGCCCTCTCCCCTGGTAGCAACAACCTACACAGTACTACAACTAATTGTCCTAATGAGTTATAATTCTATTTACTTTAAAAAATAACCAAGGGTAGAAGTATGTCGATTGATATAAGAGTTTTCCATTGACAAATATTAATCATAATTATGTATCATCTTTACATTCTTGGGAAAACCTGCTTGGTTGAGGGCTGTGTTTCTTTTTATAACATACTTCTAAATTGATTTTATGTTATCCTAAGTATTTTGTTTGGAATTTTCCCCTCTGCATTTCTAAGTGAAATTGGTTTGTAGTTTTTTGTTTATTTTTATTTTAGCATATTGTCTGATTTTGAGATCTGACTTACTCTAGTTTTGTAAATAAAATGATTTGCTTTTCCTTCTTTGTTATTATGTTCTTGAACAATTTTTATATCCCAGTAATAAGTTGTTCCTTAAAAAATTGAAATAACTCACCTGTTAAAATATCTGGGTCCAGTGTCATTTTTACAGATTATACTTCATCAACTTTTAAAAAATTTCTTCCCTGGTTGTTGGTATTTTTTAAGTTTTCTTTGAATCTGGTAATTTTTACACCACCTTCCCCCCACAGACTATTATCCATTTCCTTGAAGCTGTGGCTTTGCTAGCACTGAGTTATGCGTAGTACTTTCTTTAATTAAAACATATAAATGTGTGGAAAATAAATTTTTCTCCCATTATTTTTCTTGTTTTGATATTTCATAAATGTATCTGTTATAGTGGCCTATATGTTTTTTTTTTAAAAACTATTTTGTGGATTTCCTGTAAATCTGTTCATTTTTTCCTAACTTCCTTAAATATTTGTTGAGCACTTTTACTATGTGCCAGGCCTGTTCCAGGCATTTGGAATATACATCAGTAAATAAACAAACAAAAATCTGTGCCCTTATGGAGCTAGTTTTCTAGGGAGGAGCTTACATTCTGATACTTTTGTTTTTGTACTTTATCCTTATTATTTCCTTCTTCTGGCTTTACTTAGGCTTGTTTTTATTAGTTTTCTGGCTTCCTAGTTGACTGCTTTATTTTCTGATTTATTAACAAAAGCATTGAAAGCTATAATTATGCCTCTGAGTATAGTTTTGACATTAGGTTTGATATGTTTCCATTTTTTTTTTACTTCCCAAATAAACCTACTATTTTTCTAATTTTAATTTTATTTCTTTAAGAGTTTATTCAGGGAAACATTTAAACACCCATATCATTAGTGTGTTTATTACTAAAATCAAGTTTTATTACATTCTGGTCAAAGTATGCAACTGTATAATATCTTCTTCCTGGATTCATCCAGTCTTTTAGTGATTAATTTTTTTCATACCTCATGAATAGTTGAAAAATGTGACTGTTTATAATGTATTACAAAACACACACATACACATCTATACATACATATATATATATATATATATATTTAACCATAGAAAATACATTATTCAAGTTCTCTATGTTCTTATTTCTTAAGTGGGTATTTGGTGGTGGTTAATAGCATAGGTTCTGGCCCCATTTTCCTCAGTTAAAATCTCATCCCCTACTAATTTGAGCAGGATGCTGTATCTTTCCATACCTTTTCTTCATCAGTAAAGTAGGAATTATAATATTGTCGTATGCATAGATTTCATAACAGGACAATGATGAGACTGGCAAAAAGACACCAAAGTAAAAGGCTGTAGTTATTGTGAAAAGGTATGGTAACTTTCAAAGAGGATTACAGACAACAGGAACTAACACATGCTCCCAGATGGAGCTACGGCTTCCCAGGGCCTTCGGCGATGCACAGCTATGATCACCAGAAGTCCCGCCAGCCTCCCTCTCTGACTGTTCTAGACACCATGACCATGTGCTTATGTACATACAAGGTGCAAATAGCTGGTACCCAACAACCCTAGCACATCCCCAAGTGTCCACTGGGAGACTGGCAATGTGAGACCCTTTCCTTCACTACCCTTTAGGATGTTGTGATAATTAAATGGCAATACATTTAAAATGCTTACAACGGTGCTGGCACTTAATGTTCAATAAACTTTATTATTCATCGACACTATTCATTATCAAATGTTGACTGTAGAATGTTAAAATCTCCATTACCATTGTGTTTCTGTTAATTTCTGCTTTGTTCTGTTTGCTTTATTTATTCTGATGTTGTGTATAGATTGTAACTTATCAATATAATTCTGTTCTTCTTGTGTGAGCCAAGATTTTTTACCATAAATTCTGCTTTCCCTGAAATATTGCTGTTTTCACTGTCTTTTTTATTATTTGCTTAATATACATCTACCTTCCCTTTTTACTTTTAATATTTTTGTCATTTTAATGTGTTTTTTATCAAAAGAGAGAGTTGGATTTTATTTTATCCAGAGTCGGTAGATCTGTTTTTTAAAATCGATATCATTTTATCTCTTATAATGAGTTCATCTTTTATTTTCTTATTACTTTCTTATATAATGCAAGTTGACTATTCCATTTCCTCCACTGATCTCTTAAATTTTACACTCTTATGTATCATATTCTATGAGCCTTCAAGACTCAGCATTTATATTTGTTTGGTTATTTGTAGCTATTCAATTTACATTTATTTTCATGCCTGACATTTCAATCGTTCATGCAGCCAACAAGTATTTAATGATTCCCTACTACGTGCTAGACAGTATAACTGTGGAGTGTTTTTGGTTTTGTTTATATATACATATATGGGATTATCTATTATGAGTGCCAATTTACCAAAAGATTTGATGTACATATGTTTCTCTTCATTTGCCTTATCTAGACCTAAATTTAAAGAGAAAACCCTTTCAATCCATTCTCTTATGAACAGTCTCTCTAATATTTAAGAGTTTGCTTTTTATTGGCCGAACTCCTTTTGGATAAGCCTGGGCCTCAGGAAGTCAAAACTGGGGGTGAGGAGGAGTTTGACCTATAAGAGCACCTGGGGATTCACAGGAAGAATACAATTCCGTATTCATGGCAAAAATAGTACCAAGAATCAATGACACCCTCAGAACAATCCATTTCCTCTGAAGCCACCAGATGGGGATGGGAGTTCTCTAATGCCAAGGACCTAAATGAAGTCCCCAGAGAAAGAAAACAGAAAAGGCAGTGGGAGGTGGAGCCCAGGAGATTCCTAAAGTCCAGAGACAAAGGCCACCGATGTAACACTTTTTCAGCCCTTAAGGCCTCTTGGCTGGCTTAGCCACCTGTAATGAAAATAAATTAAAACTTGCACTGAAGATTGAAATTTTTGCCTGGTTCTTTGGGGTCTAAACTTTAATTCTTATTCTGCAATTCTGTGGATGTTGGTAGTGGTACAAGGAATGGGGATGAATGTCTATGCGACCCAGAAAAACCATAAAAGGTGTTCATCCTACCTGCTTCAGCAGAGATTCCTGATTATTTTCTTGTGATTTGCCTCTTTGTCTTAAATTTCATCACAAGAAAAAAATCTTGTTCCCTAAACGTTCCCTCGAGTTATGTCCCAGTGAGCTGAAGGCTCCCCAAGCTTTCCCAGAGCCCAGCATTCCGTGTGTCACTCACATTCAGGGCTCAGCTGTTGCTGCCGTGGTCGTTAAGCATTCTCTGGCTAAATGGCCTGTGCCTGGCAAGACCTTCCCAACTCTGCAGTTAGATTCAGAAGGTCTCTAATTTGCCACGTAGGCTGCTTTGCTTCACCAAGACCTTAATGGAGGCGATTTGTGAGTAACCAAATTAAGCCTTCTTAAATGATTGGAAATACGGGGTGTATAAAATTGAAACCAGCTTTGAGCAAACTACTATAATTTGAAAGGTGGATATTCCTATTTTCTTAGTGAATACAGAAACAAAAAAATTTAAGTCATACCTATCTTAATTTCTGATTCATATACTGTCTCCTGGAACAGTCCCCAAAATAAATGTTCATGCGATGAAAATATGGCTTGTGGGTGGCACCCATCTCTTAGTCAGCTTTGTATTTCCCAAGGCAACTTGCACAGTATCTGGATCAAATTAAGTGTTCAGTCAATGTGCAGAAGGGAATGAATTAAATTAACCAATGATACCTAACATTTTCAACAAAAAAATGAAATCTTATGTAAGAATTTGGGAGTAAAACCACCCACTACAAATCACCCCAAAATACTTAGTAAGATATCATTAAAACGATCCCTTAAAGTGCATAATTGGGATTTCAAAGGAGCTGGGAGCAGCGTGATAGGCAGTACTGGCATTCGGGTTCCCTAGGGCATTGGCTGAGCCCATTAGTGAAGGGCCCTGGATGTACAGGCTTCACAGAGCAGGACTTAAGGCCCTAAGCTCAGGCAAAGAAGGCATCTGGAATTGAGATCTCGTAAAGCCAGGACCCCATGGGAGTTAGGCGTTCAGTGAAAGGGTGAACCAAAACTCCAAATTCTGATCATGAAGGTGACAAGGAAAGCTCTTTATCAGCCTTGACTTTTCATGAGGAAAATTCAAAAGGCCTCTCCCTAGAATCTGTCACACAGGCCTGCCCTTTTGCAAGTTGAGTTTTCCTATGATGATTATGTACGTGGTGCAGGAAACCCTGAGTGAGAAATGAATGTGACGTGTTCCTGAACTGGCAGTTTGCAGGGGTACCCAGCAGAAGCAAGCACAGGTCATGTCTGAAAGGAACCCTCTTTCCCAGGCCTCACAGGATCCCCATAAACTCCAAACATGAGTTCATACCCCAGATTTACAGACTACACAAAGGAAAAGGCCACTTTTAACAGAAGTCAACAGGTGACAAACACTGACATTACATTCTAAAACTTGAGGTAGTGGAAGCATAAGGTACAGAATACAAATAAATAGATTTAAAATGATTTTTAAAAAGAGAGAATTGAAAATATGAACCAGAAACAAGATACTCTTCTTTAGATCTTATATATACCTTCTAAAATAATGAAAATCAAGTAGATACATGAAATAGCAAGTTAGATATAGATGAAAAGAGAATTCTGGAATGGGAACAATAGGTCTAAGGAAATTACCTAGATTGCAGCCTAGAGAAACAAAGGGACAGAAAATATAATAGGTTTAGAGGCATAGAGGGTAGAAGGATAAGGTCTAACATGGTCTTAGGAGAAAATAAAATGGGTAGTGGCTATAAGGTTTCTAAAATTTGTTTGAGGCTCCAGTTCTAAGATTCAGAAAGCTTAAAAATGCCAGATGTATGAATTTTTAAAAATCCACAGCTAGAACACATTGTAGGGAAACTAAAAAAAAACATTAAAGAACTAAGGATCTTAAAAAATCAGAAAGAAAAGACAGATAACCTACAAATGAGTAAGAACAGCACGACAGCAGCCATAGACAAGTGCAGAAGCTGAGAGAAAATACTTGTCAACTTAGAATTGTTGAGCCAGCCAGGCTTCCACGCAGGAAAATAACAACTGACAAGGAACACAACTAACAGATCCTGAGTATAAACTAAAGGATGTTAAAAAAAAATTAAAGACAGGAGGAAGAACCAAACTGAGAAACAAGAAAGAACATGAGCAAAAAAATTGGTAAACATGGGAAAATCTAAGCAAACTTCAACTATTTAAAGCAATAAAAACATTTGGAGTTGGTGACTAAAAGGCATGATGAAGCAAGAACAAGAGAGTAAATAACCCAGTTGATGGAAAATGATAATAAATACCAAGTTTAGGGAAGTTACCTGGGAATGGGGAAGGAAAGGGAAAAAGGGGGAATGTGAAATGAGTAGACAGGGGGCTTCAATTTTATTTTTTATTCATTTGTAGCTTTATTTCTGCTTTTGGTTGGTAGGGACAAGTGTTCATTACATTGTTCTTTCTGCTTTTGGTAGATTTGAAATATTTCATTTTCTAACTGTTTACTGAATTCTATTCACAAAATGAAATGACAGAAAGCTACTCAATCTGCCCAAGTCCTATTTATAATACCTCAATCAGAAAAGAAAACAGAAAATGGATGGACAAAAAAAAAAACCTTAGAGTTGTCAAGGATGTTTTTGGAACCTTAGTATGTCATTTACTTTCTTCTTGAGACTAAGCTGTGGAACATTGCAGTTGAAGCTGAAAATAATGACTAAATTCTACTCACATCTGACTGTGTTCAAACCTTAGAAGGAAATCACCTCTAATGGTGCTTTTTGATGTTTCTGTGGCATGTTAGGTAAGAGCTTTGTTATGCACATTGTGGTGGTTTGAAGCTGTATGTACCCCAGAAAAAAACGTGTTCTTAAATTTTATCCATTCCTGTGGATATGAACCCATTGAAAGTCAGACCTTTTGATGAGGCTAACTTCTATTCAAGTGTGACCTACTCAATCACAGTAGATCTTTTTTTTTGTTGTCTTAATTTTTAATCAATTTTTTAAAGGATACATCGATTACATAATTGTTACACAGAAATTTTAGGGGTACCCATATGCCCCACCTCCCACACCTCCCACAACCTCCCACATATACATCCTTCATCAGTGTGGCACATCACCCACAATAGATATACACATCTTGGGGCTCTGCCACCGAGCATGGACCACAGTTCAGACTGTAGAGCACACTCTGTCCCACACAGTTCTGCATGATACATGATGATATAAAATGGCCTATATCCTCCATTGCAACGTCACCCAGGACAATTCCCAAGTCCTAAAAAAGCTCCCGTATTACAACTGCCCTTCCCTCTCCCTGCCCCCAAAGCATCCAGTGGCCACTGGCTCCACATAATTTTGTAATTTCTTCCATTGCATGAATCACAGCAAGTCTATAACAGGACACCAGCA
>PVKH010015124.1:0-16219 GCA_004027955.1 Chaetophractus vellerosus | reverse complement strand
CTTTGCTTTAGATACTTTGGACAAGTTGTCTCCAGGCCCTTACTAATTCATTTAAAATTGTTTATTGACTGGGAAAAATGTTATATTATTATTATATAATCATTATTTGCTTCTCTCTAACCCTCACTAAATTCTTTTTCTTTTTCTTTCTTTTTTTCTTTTAGTTTTTTTTTCCTCACTAAATTAAATACAGATCCTTTGCTTACTCATCTCCAAATCGGAAATGCCTTTTCAAGAGGCAAGACCAAATTTTGTTTATCCAGTTGATTTGCAATAATACATAACAAGTTTATGACTTTTATTAAACTATTCATATTCTATAATTTACAATACAATATTAAAGCCTTGATACAGCTACGTTTATACTATATTTTACACGAGCATCTCTACTTTCATTGCCTATATGATAAGTTCTCTTCAGGTTTGTTTCTGTGTTGCATTAACTACAATGGAGGGGGTGGGTTAGGAAATGCTAATTGAGCCAATTTGATAATAGCCACATCTACCTTTTATGTATGTGGTGAGGGGTTCAGGGATGTCATAATTTATCTTAGTGGGAGCCACATCCTTATATTGCTACTCCCTTTCTCCACAGTGCATTAAGAGAAGTGAGAAGGGAGTGTTAGAAATTCCCAAGTCACCCTAATTATTTACAACTGAAGGCAGAACCTGGAGTAAATGATTCATAGCAGAACATATTTATGATTCCAGCATAGTGAAGAAAAGAAGAAAGAACAAGAACAGGGAGTGTAAATCTAAATACTTCACATGACAAAGTGAGTGCAAATGAGTTATAGGGTGGAGTACAAGAAAGAAGTAGCCTTTAAAAGGAGAGGGTCTGGGCAATGTTTAATAAACTTTAAAATATGCAAATGCTTTGTATGAGTGAAGAGTTTTGTGAGAACAGAGGCCGGGTATTCCACATTTTCCCCATCCCACCCAATTCCATTCTCTGCTCTTTCTCCCTGCTCTGTGCCCTGGCAGTCGCAATTTGCAGCCTTGATCTCTGTCTTGCAGCTGGCACAACTAAAAAACAGGCACTTGCAAACAATTAGAGGAGAGGAGGAGAAATAAGTCAGGGCATCTCTTCACCTTCTCCCTTTCTGTTTCACAGCTAAGGTACTAGAATGATTGCTTCTCTCTATCTTTAGATAAGTGGCCCTTCTGTGTGATTTCAGCTTTCACAAGGCTCTGCTAACTTTTGCTCCTTGCTTTACCCCCTCAGGACTAAGGGTGGTAGGCTGTGACATCTCTGGCTAGTTCCTTAGATGCTGTCCACAACTCTTCTGGTCCCTATATTACATTCTCTTCAAATAAATATTCCTAAGTAGACTTCTCATTCTTGCCTTGACTCATAGTCAGGGGGTATCATGGAATAGTTCTGGTTTAAGTTATTTGAAAAATCTCTAAAAGCAGATTTAGACAAGTTAAAATGTCCACTTGAGGTGAAAATTTGATGTTATTCTGTGCCCATTAAACAGATCATTTCATGTTTCTTCAATGCTACTTCTATGTATGTTGAAAATACAAGAACATAATCAACAGATTTAATGGTCCTTCGTACTTTCTCAGTAATTTTAACTATTAAAAAGAACTTAAAACTCAACCAAATAATCAATTTCTTTGTATCCACATGTCTTTCTCAAGTGACTGCTCAACTGCGGGAATCTAATCTTCTCATTCTAGTGGTATGTGCATGTGAGATGATATGTGGATTCACAGTGGGAGAGAAAGGAAAATACTATAGGTGGTAAAACCCAGATTAGATGAATAATTCTTTAGGATTTGTGTAGCCAGAATTGAGCACAAGCACATGAAATCTGCCTGGGAATTTTGAGAAAACTTGGGAACAAACTTAGCTAATGCTAGTTTACTAGAACCAAATTTTAAGACAAATCTGAAGTGATAAGGAAATCCCACTTGAAATCTGAGTTAATGCAAGTATAAATGAAATGCTATGATTTATAAACTTGTGCAGTTTTCCTCCTTGAATTCTTATACTTCTTTGCTTGAAAACCTATTATAAAATTTCTCTATTCTGCTTTATTTCTTGGAGTACATGTTACTTTTACTGCACAAGATTGCAAACTCTGTGAGAAAAGATATTTTCTTTTTAATTTCTCTATATAAAGACTACATGCCATCACTGTTACGAAGGACCTGGGTATTTTTAAAATTTTATTTTTTTAAATCCCTGCTTTTCTTCATCTCCTACTTTTTTTCTATACACATGTGGCAGATTAATAGAAAGATATTTAAATAATAGAACCTTATCTATAGCAATAAAACTGAGTACATTTTGTAAGATCCAGAACAACAATTTTAAATGCTGCTAAATTTCTTATCTGTTGAGAGTTCTTTATCTATATCAAATGACTGAGGTAGGTTGTGCAGAAACTTCCTAACCTGTTTCAATAATATTTTGGTAGGCCCTATAATATTTACAAACATTACATGGCAGCTCCTTGAAGCCAGAGTTTGGTGTTCTAGGTCCCTGCCTGCTTAATGAATTTCTAGGTTTCTGTCACATTTCTTTTATCTAGTCTATTAAACTGAGCCCAGGGTTGCCTTGCTTCTTCTGAAATTCAGTTTATACATGCAGAATGTCCTTAGAGGCTGAAGGAAAAGGGAAAGAGGCAGGAAAATGTAAGGGGAAATGGTTCCTTTTAAGACATCTGTTTCTTCTCTTTAGGCTACCAAAGATAGCCTTTCCTACTCCCAAAGCTTTGAAGCTAGACATAAAGTCAGGTGCCTATTTCAGTGAAGACTTTTTCCCACATTTTTAAAACCTCTTTCCCTTGAGAAATATTATATTTGTCCCTATTGGGATCTGTTACATGGTCATGTTAACCTGGGGTTTTGTAATATTTGCATATTCTAAAATTATAAATAGATTGTATTGTCCAGGAAATGGTGATAAATGTTGTTCTTAATAGGAAAATTATGATAATAATTTGATTCTACCATCACTATTTCCTTTTATTTTTAGAAATACACATATTTTGAGATTATATGCATAGTATAATTTTGACTCCATATGTTTGTCCATCATCATTTTATATTATTCTTTAAAAACTCTTGGTGTTGTTGGTATTTACTTATTAAATATATTATTCCATTTTAGGAAATAATATATGTTAAGTTTACCAATAATTCACATTTTAACACTGTTTGGCATAGTGAAATCCATTTAAATATTTTAGTCTTCATTGTTAGCTTAAGAAATTTTCTGGATACTAGACAGAAAGTAGCATACTACCAAGTGAAGCTATAAAAAGACGTTGTACTTTTGCTGGTCTAACTAAATCCTTGACTGATATACCCAAATCTTATTAAATTATTAATTGATCATAAAGACATACTTTTCTTTATCAATTTGTTGCATACATATATTTCTCTGTAGAAATACACAAAGGAGGTATATATTTTTTTGTTTGTTTGTTGGCTTGTGTTTTGTTTTCCTAAATCACCTTTTTAAAATATCTTATATCACTATTTAGCTTTCTTGAACATGTCTAAAAAATTCAAGGTTCCCTCCCCCTTTTTTTTTTTCACAGATGCACACTGTCATCTAATCAGTCTAATTCATGGTAACAGAAAATGCATCAGATCAGTGGCTCTCTCTGGGTCAGGGGGTGGGGACTGACTGGAGAGTGGCATGAAGGAACTTCATGAGGCAAAGCAAATGTTCCATATCTGGTTTTGGGTTGTGGAGGCATGGTGCAGACAAGTCAAAATATATCAACCCTAATACTTAATATTTGAGGGTGTTTTGTATATAACATTTGCTTCAATTAAAAATACATGAAAACATTAAGTAAAGGAGGAAATACTAAATATTTCTCAGTATTTCATGTATCTGAAAGTAATTAAATTTCATGAATTAAAATCAGAGAAAATGAACACTATAACTTTCAGTAGAGCTAAAAAGAGACCTGCTGATTTTTAAGCTATTTAAATCCTTATGATGTTTTGCAAATGGATTAGGTATTCTTTCAAAATTGAGAGGTAAAAGAGGACCAAGAGTTTAAATAGATAGATGAAGAGCCACATTTCATTTCAGGAAGACCTCTAAAATACTTGATGCTTTCCATAACAGCAATAGGCTTTCTGATACTGCATGTTGTAAGCATAAAGAAGATGCTTTCTAATACTGCGTGCCGTAAGCATAAATAAAATGACTGGTTGTCAGAAGTGTTAGGATATATTTTTACACATGATGCAGAGTTCCTTGAGGCCTTTAACAACTATAATACTTTTGGATACAAAGCAGTATTTTTCAAGAAACTGAGGAAGAATCTATAAGATTATTACTGGAGTTAATAACTGTATTCAACAATGGAGCAGCGCAACACACAGAAATCTTTTGTGCTATACAACAGCAATGAACAATATGAAGAAGAAATAAAATAATCAATCCCATTTAAAATAGCAATTAAAAGAATAAAATACCTAGGAGTAAGTTTAAGCAAGGATGTAAAGGACTTGTACATGGAAAACTACAAAGCATTGCTGAAAGTATAAAGGCCTACATAAAAAAATAAAAAAATATCCCATGCTCATGGGTTGGAAGTTTTAATATTGTTACAATGTCAATGTAACAAAATAATTTCTAGATACAACAAAATCCAAATCAAAATTATAACAGCCTTTTTGCAGAAATGGAAAATGGCTAAATATCAAATTTTTATGGAAGGGCAATTGGAAACAAATAGCAATAAGCATCCTGAAATAAATAGTTGAAATACACTTCCTGATTTCAACAGTAATTACAAAACCACAGTAATGTAAACAGTGAGGTACTTGTTCAAGACAGATTATATACACCAATGAAATAGAATTGAAAATTCAGAAATGAACCTACACATACATAATCAATTGATTTTTGAAAGAGTACCAACTCCACACAATGGAGGAAAATAGTATTTTCAACAAATCATATTAGAAAAACTGGATATCCATATGCAAAAGTATGAAGGTAGGCTAATACCTCACAATATATACAAAAACCAATACAAAATGGGCCAATGTCCTAAATATAAGACCAAAAATTATAAAACTCCTATAAGAAAGTGGAAATATCATTAGGATCTTGTATTAGACAATGGATTCTTAGACTTTACACCAAAAGAACAAACAGCAAAAAGAAAAAAAAAAAGATACATGAAAGTTCATCAAAATTGAAAAGATTTGTTAACCAAAGAATATTTTCATGAAAGTGACAAAAGAGAACCAAAGGAATGGGAGAAAATATTTGGAAACTATATATCAGTTCAGGGTTTAATACCCAGAATATATAAAGAACTCTTATAATGCAAAAACAAAAAGACAAAGAACTTAACTGTAAAATCGGCATAGGACTCAAATTGACATTTCTCCAAAGAAGATATACAAATGGCCAAATAGCACATGAAAAGTTTCTCAACGTCATTGGCAATTAGGGAAATGCAAACCAAAACCACAATGAGATGCCACTTCAAACACACTAGAATGGCCATTATTATTTTTTTAAAAGGGAAAATAACAAGTGCTGGTAAGGATACAGAGAAATAGAAACACTAGTACATTGTTGATGGGACTGTAATGTGGTGCAGCCACTGTGGAGAACAGTTGGGTGGTTCCTCAGAAAGTTCAACATACAGCTACCATAAGACCTGGCAATCCCATTGGGGGCGGCGTATATACATACCCAAAGAATAGTAGCATTATTCACAATAGGCAAAAGGTGGAAGTAAACAAAGGTGGATAAAGAAAATAAAGTATATACTTACAGTGGAATACCATTCAGCCATAAAATGAATGAAGCCTGAAAGCATCATGTTGACTGGCAGAGACACAAAAGGAAAAATAATGTATGATTCCACTTACATGAAATAGCTAGAAGATGCAAATTCCAACTGACAGAATATAGAGTTTAGGTTCCCAGTGGTGGGAGAAAGGAAAGTAGAGTTATTACATAATGGGTTCAGGGTTTCTGTTAGAAAACCCTGTTAGAGGTGATGGAGTTCCTCAAACTCATTGTCGATCACTTTGACCACATTTGCTATCACTGTTAGTGTAGTGTATTTCTATGTGTGTAGATGGTTTTATTGGGGGTACTGTTGCAAAATACCAGAAATTTGTTGGCTTTTATAAGGGGTATTTATTTGGAGTAGAAGCTTACAGTTACCAGGCCATAAAGCATGAGGTACTTCCCTCACCAAAGTCTGTTGCCACATGTTGGAGCAAGATGACTCCTAACGTCTGTCAAGAATTCAGGCTTCCTGGGTTCCTCTCTTCCCAGGGCTTGTTTCACTCTGGGCTCAGCTGCTCTGCTCCTCTGTGTTCTTAATTCCTGGGCTCCAGCATTAAAACTCCAACCTCCCTTCTGTGCAGTGAGGTTTGTCTGTGTGTCCCCGCCCACCAAGGGGGCAGGAACTCAAGTCTTACTGACCTGGCCCAATCAAGGCCTTAATCATTATTTAATCAAGTAAATGTAAAACCTATGAATCCACTATACTCTAATATGCCCAGAAGAAAGACCAGTTTACAAACATAATCCAATAGTTCTTTTTGGAATTCATCAATAATATCAAACTGCTACAAAGGCATAGAATTTTATACTGAGTTTCTTTTAATTTTTTGAGTTTAGTTTAGTATTTACTTTTGTTTATTTACTATTTCATATTATGTGCATTCTATATCTTACAAAGACATTGAGCTAAAATACTTTTTCTCATTGACTGTCTAAGGCAACATACAAGAAAGAATTTTATTAATATTTTGGTCATCTCTTAAAAAAAGGAAGTCCCCAAATGGTGATTTAAGCAGCTTTATTTGGTGAATGAGAACCTCATCTTAATCCCTTGTTGAGAGGAATCTGCCAATGAAGTAAAAAAAGATCCAATAACAGACTTTTAGATTTCCTGGGCATGTAAAACTTCAATAAATTCAGACTAAATAAATGAATAAATAAATATAAACAAGCAAACATCTAGAGAGAGGACTGAACTAAGGTTGCAAAATACTCATTTTCACAAGTAAGATTATATTTAAAATGCAGAAAAAGCTAAAATTTAATAATACCATCATTTTTAAGAAGAGAGGATCTTTAAAGACCACAAAAAAGTATATCAAGTTAGGGTATGTTAATCACAATATTTATTAGCATGGGGCAAGTAATTGACCAGTCACAACAGACAATAGCTCATATCATTTTTTTTTTTTTGGTTTATATTGACTAACATCATCCCTGGATGAATATAATGTCAAAAAAACCTGTGCATTAAATATATTTTATTTCATGAAAATTCATAACACTGTCCTTGTGCTCTCATGTTGTCTGGGATTATTTTAAAAATTTGCAAACCTGTAAGTATCCTCAGAACAAAATTTGGAAAACTTGTATTTAAAATTTCATTCAATGGTGCCAACCCCTAGCTAAGAGTTGTAAAATGTGGGTGGGTGAATGTATGTTATTGAACTGCAATTATTAAATTCAAATATAAAGTCCACTTGTTGGTAAGAATGTGATCCCTGAGAACTGTCTTTAAGAATGAATAGAAAGAATTCAGCTGCAGAGTAAACATGAAGTGCAAAACTTGGTCTTAGCTCTATGTGACTTTTCAGTCTAGCTGTAGAGGCAAGATTCATGTATACAAAATAATCAGAATATTATTTTAAAGTGATACATCACTAAGTTTGTATGATAGCATTGTCTGGATGTATACCTATTAAGCTATCCATAGGTCAAAATGGTTACAAGGAAGCCAATTTAATCTGAAATGATTTTATAAATACTTCCAATGCACTGAATTATAATTATATTGTAGAATCTATAAAAATTTTTAACAGGCTTATGCATAATCAATATAGTCCTATATTTAGAAATCCAATTCTTAATGTGTGAGAAAGGGCCAAATTGGGTAAGAAATAGCCATATGTGCATCTATGCTTCATGTTCCACAGGAAGTCCGGGCTTCCCACGTGTATTGAGATGGGTCCTTAATTTAACATAATATCTCCAAATACTCTAACTTCAAGAATCCTTAGGCTGATGTATGTTGAGTATTCCATGGTCACACTTTAGTTTAAAGTCATTTAGATTGTTGTGTGCCAAATAATGCCTCAAAATATATCCAGATCTTAATCCCTGGAAACCGTGAATGTTATTTTTGTGTCCAGAAGGAATTTGCAGATGTGTTTAATTGAGGATTTTGAAATGGGATGAATATCCTAGATAAACTGGATGGTCTCTAAAAGTAATCACGTATGTCCTTATAAAGGGAGGTAGGGAGATATTTGACTACAGAAGTTAAAGAAGGCAGTAGAAGAAGAGCAGCAGAAATGGGAATCATGCAGCAAAGCCGAGTCATGCCAGCACCTCTACAAATTGGCAAGGAACAAATTCTCCTGTGGAGCCTCCAGTAAAAACCAGTCCTGCCAACACCTTGATTTTAGCCCTATAAAACTCATTTTGGACTACTGCCAAAACTGTGAGAATAATCTGCATGTTTCAAGCCACATATTTGTGACAATTTGTAACAGTGGTAACAGGAAACTAATACATAAACAAAAATGTGATTGCTTTTCTCACTTCTCCTCTGAGTTCATATTTTAAATTAGATTGCTCTCAATGCCTTCTAAATTATCAGCTTGCATCATATTCTTTTTCAGCTCCTTTCTGATGCTACATAACTCTTGTCACAACTCTGTCTTAATGGTATTGCTCCAAAAGCTAAAATATTTATATCAAAGGTAAAGCCATTACTTGCATTTTTTTCTGAAACAGTTGTAAGAAGACAAACAAAATAATTGATTCCATGCATGGTTGAAATCTACATAGCTCATTGAGTTATAGGCCTTTTTTTTTTCAATCAAATGAAATAATCAATTATAAAATTTCATGTGATAGAGAAATTTACATTCTCTTTAGAGATTAAATGTGAAACTCAAGCATTGAAAGATATATATATGTATGTATATATATAATATCTTCTTATCCATGTAGAATTTTATTAATGATAAAAGCATAATGATATGAAATAGAACAATTTAAAAGCTTCAAAACAACTTATAATGTAAACTGCACATGTCCCTTTGCCAGAGCACAAATGTTTTTTTCTGAGTTGTTTATCAACATTAAGGCATAATGGAAACAAGATATGGGAAAATGGAAATATCATGGAAATGGAGGATTTGTCTTGTGTAGCAATTTGATATTGTTAATGAATTCTAAAAATAGATATTGGATTATATTTATAAGTTGGTCTGTTCCTCTGAGCTTATTAGATTGTATTGGATTCAGAGGTTTTACTTTTACTTGATTAAATAATGATTAAGGCTTTGATTGGGTCTTGTCAGTAGGACATTGAGTCCCCACCCCCTTGGTGGTTGGGGCAGCCATCTTGCCCCAACACTTGGCAACAGACTTTAGTGAAGGAAGTAACTTCTGCTTTATGGCCTGTTGACTGAAAGCTTCTACCCCAAATAAATACCCTTTATAAATGCCAACAGATTTCTGGTACTTTACATCAGCAGCCCTTTGACTGACTAAATCATATTGAAAGTAATGACAACTGAAAGACATATAGGGAAGCCAAACCAGAAAGATGTTAGACTCAGACTACACCAGGATTAAATACTAAAGGACTGTTGAAATAGTTAAATTAAAAGTGAAATTAAAAGTTTCTCACTTATTGGTTTACTAGAAAGTCACAAGTATTTGTGTCCTATGACATAAATAAATTAACAAACTCTAAGGGGAATTTAGATTAAAATTTATTAACTTCAAGTCTTTTCAACTACTCTATTTTAGATGTTTCTTTGGTATGTATAGGGGACATCATGGCTCAAAATAACTATATTTAGTTCTTTTATGGTTGCTCATAGTATTTTACTTCTTTTGAGTGCCTATAATGCTAGTTATTTAAGTTTGCACAGAGTACATTTTAATTCTAATAAATAATTATATATGTTTAATGCAGATCTACATCTCCTTTACATTTACATATAAGCAAAATACTTGAAATATTTCAATTAAATTGTTCAATTTCAAAGTCAGAAAAATAGAAATTTATGAAAGACAAAGACAGATGTAACAAATTGTTTTATTTTTACCATGGTGTTGAGTAAAAATATTGGAAAAATTAAAACATGTTAATGAGATTGTCCTGGAAAATATTTAGTTCAAGAATTTGCTGCAGTTAATACCAAATTAAGAACATAATGGCTTCTTGTCATTTTGGGGGAAATATTTTCATCATTATAAGATATTATATGCATCATTAATAATATGATAATCTAAGTTTAAAATAACAAAGGATATAAAAAAATATATAGTTAGCTAGGAATGCTGTAGTAATTTAAATATAGTTAATTTTCAGCATCCAGTATCTGTGTCAACTGCTTGCCAGATTTCTAGAGCCAAATCTAGAAGTAAGTGAAGGAGAGCTTTGAAATCACACCCTTGTTTTTGGAACAAAATAATAGAATAAGAAAAAAAGAATTTAAGTATCTTACTTTTGCTATGCTTGCATCTCCATGTGAGTTTTCCTTTTTTTATGATTTCTCCCACTGTGAGAGTTAGGATAATGTGTCAACTCAGCCAGGTAATTGTGTCCAGGAGACCACACCTTGTCAACCTTGTTATCACCCAGCCTCCAGCCTGCCCCAGGGAGTGCTGATCTCCTTGCAGCCTTGAGGTGGGTACCAGCCAATCTCAAGCCTGCACTTCCAGTCCCTGGCCTGCCCCAGGGAGTCTGGACCTCCTCCCAACCCTGAGGTAGGTACCATCCAAACTCCAACAAGCACTGCTCAACATCCAGTCTGACCTGGAATCTGCCTTTCATCCCTGCCTGAAGAGATTAATCCAGTCTCACCAGAAGAAAATACAAAGGAATGCCCTGAGGTCAGTAGGATGCAAGACATTTCTAATCTTTCTCCTTACCCACCCCCACCACCCCTCTTGTCTTTGAGACCTATTACAAGATTAAAATCACAACAAGCCCCCAAAGGTGAAGTACAAAGTGTAGCCCATGAGGGAATATGCTATACTCTGAAAAAACAGCATGAGTTTTCAACGTATATAGACAGAAGTCAGGGAAATAGATGTGAGGATGGATACTAAAGGTATGGGATAACGATGGACAAAATATAAACTTGGATCAGACTGAATTTATTGATATGGGCCCACTAAGCAGAAATTCTAGATTCAACACTGTAGCTGGAGGGGTTAGAAAGGGCTGTAACAGATTGGGTGGCTGACTGAAACATGCACTAAAAGATGGCCTAGAATGTCTGAGGTTGAGATGCCCAATTTACCCTGGTATACTGTGCAGGAGGGAATTCAAAGGCTTAGAGAGATTGGAAAGCTTCAATGAATTTACCACTTTAGACCTGCCCACCCACCCCAGGAATTTCCAGAAGACACACCTTTAACCAGGACTGTGTGGAATAAATTTGTAAGACTAACCCCATCTTCTCTGAAGATCTCTGTGATTGCACTTCTGTGTAGTCCAGATATTACTGGAGGGAGGACTGTAATGGAATTTGAATCCTTAAACATGGGGATGATCTGATCTCAGTCCGGTAAAAGTCAAGTATCAGCAGTTAATCGCAGAAGGCAGGGTGGGCGTGGCTACCTCAGTGAAAAGCAGATTCAAAGCAGCACTCAGAATCCTCTGAGTCACATGGATTCATGGCATTGGCTAATAGATCATGGGGTACCTAAAAGTGAAATAGATGGACAGTCTACTAAATTTCTTCTGGATCTGTATAAGCAGAAGAGTTCTAGGTCAAGCGAACAAAACCCTAACTCAAATTATAGATGCAGAGAATCACGGCCCCTTAATCAAGTCCCAGCTTACAGACCCAGAGCACCTTGAATGAGGAGAAGGCCTGGTCCCCTTGGGGAAGTATCCTGTTAAACTGCCAAAAATTTTTACTATTGATCTTCCTTCCAGGTTTCCATAAGGAGACCTATGGCCTTTTGCCAGAGTAACTGTGCATTGGGGAAAAGGAAATGATCAGATATTTTGGGGATTATTAGACACTGGCTAAGAAGTGACATTAATTCCAGGAGACCCAAAACATCACTGTGGTCCACCAGTCAGAGTAGGGGCCTATGGCGGTCAGGTGATTGATGGAGTTTTAGCTCAGGCCCATCTCAGAGTGGTTCCAATGGATCACTAGACCCATTCTGTGGTTATTTCCCCAGTTACAGAATGCATAATAGGAATAGACATGCTCAGTAACTGGCAGAATCCCCACACTGGATCCCTAACTTGTGGAGTGAGGGCTGTTATGGTTGGAAAGGCCAAGTGGAAGCCACTAGACCTGCCCCTACCTAAAATAAATAGTAAATCAAAGGCAATATTGGATTCCTGGAAGGGTTGCAGAGATTAGTGCCACCATCAAGGATTTGAAGGATGCAGGGATGGTGATTTGCATCACATCCCCATTCAACTGTCCTATTTAGCCTGTGCAGTAAACAGATGGATCTTGGAGGATAACAGTAGATTAATTTAAACTTAACCACGTGGTGACTCCAATTGCAGCTGCTGTCCCAGATGTGGTATCATTGCTTGAGCAAATCAGTACTTCCCCTGGTACCTGGTATGCAGCTGTTGAGCTGGCAAATGCTTTCTTCTAAATTGTCTTTAGTAAGGACCACCAGAAATAGTTTGCTTTCAGTTTGCTTTCAGCTGGCAAGGCCAGCAGAATACCATGACTGTCCTGCCTAAGGGGTATATCAACTCTCCAGCCCTATGTCATAATATTGTCTGCAGGGACATTGATCATCTCTCCCTCCCCTGAGACATCACACTGGTCTATTATATTGATGATATCATGTTTATAGGACCTAGTGAGCAAGAAGTAGCAAAGTCTCTAGACTTATTGGTAAGGCATTTCTGTAAGAGAGGATGGTAGATAAATTCAACATAAATACAGGGTCCTTCCACCTCAGTGAAATTTCTAGGTGTCCAGTAATGTGGGGCATGTTGAGTTATCCCTTCTCAAGTAAAAAATAGGCTGTAGCACCTGGCCCTTCTTACGACCAAAAAAGATGCACAATGCTTAGTTGGCCTCTTTGGATTTTGGAGACAACACATTCCTCATTTGGATGTGCTACTCCAGCCCATTTACCAAGTGACCAGAAAAACAGAAAGTTTTGATTGGGGACAGGAACAAGAGGAGGCCCTGCAACAGGTCCAAGATGCTGTGAAAGCTGCACCACCACTTGGGCCATATGATCCAGCAGATCCAAAGGTGCTGGAAGATTCAGTGGCAAACAGAGATGCTGTCTGGAGCCTTTGGCAGGCCCCTATAGGAGAATCACAATGCAGACAGTTAGGATTTTGTAACAAAGCTCTGCCATCTTCTGCATATAACTACTCCCATTTTGAGAACAGCTTTTGGCTCACTACTGGGCCTTGGTAAAGATTTAACACTTAACCATGGGCCATCAGGTTACCATGAGACCTCAGTTACCTATCATGAGCTGGGTATTGTCTAACCCAACAAACCATAAAGTTGGGCTTGCACAGCAGCACTCCATAATAAAGTGGTAGTGGTATATGAGATAGGGCTTGAGTGGGTCCTTAAGGCACAAGTAAGTTACATGAGGAAGTAGCCCAAATGCCCATGGTCACCACACCTGCCATGTTACCTTCTCTTTCCCAGCCCATGGCTTTGGCCTCTTTACAATCAGTTGACAGACGATGAGAAAACTCAGGTCTGGTTTACAGATTCTGCACAATATGCAGGTACCACCCAAAAGTGGACAGCTGCAGCACTGCAGTCCTTTTCTGGGACAATCTTGAAGCATAGTGGTGAGGATAAATCCTCCCAGTGGGCAGAATTTCTAGCAGTGCACCTGGTTGTTCATTTTGCTTGGAAGAAAGAAGAAATGGCCAGAGGTGCATTTGTACACTGATTCATGGGCTGTTGCTAATGGTTTGGCTGGATGGTCAGGGACTTGGAAGGGACATGATTGGAAAATTGATGACAAGGAGGTCTGGGGAAGTAGTATGTGGATGGCCCTTTCTGAGTGGGCAAAAAACATGAACATATTTGTGTCCCACATGAATGCTTACCAGAGTGTGACTTCAGCAGAGAAAGATTTTAATAATCAAGTGGATAATGTGACCTGCTCTGTGACTAATGCTCAGCCTCTTTCCCCAGCCATTTCTGTCATTGCCCAATGGGGTCATGAAGGTAAGGATGGAGGTTATGCATGGGATCAGCAACATGCACTTCCCCTCACCAATACTGACTTGGGTACAGCCACTGCTGAATGCCCAATCTGCCAGCAGCAGAGACCCACACTCAGCCCCTGATATGGTACCATTCTTCGAGGTGACCAGCCTGCTACCTGGTAACAGGTTGACTACACTGGGTCACTTCCATCATGGAAAGGGCAGTGATTAGTTTGAACTGGAACAGACACATACTCTGAATATGGGTTTGCATTTCCTGCACACAATGTTTCTTCCAAAACTACCATCCTTGGACTTACCAAATGTCTTATCTACCACCATGGCATTCCACACAGCATTGCTTCTGATCAAGGAAACCATTTCACAGCAAATGATGTGCAGGAATGGGCACATGCCCATGGAATTCACTGGTCTTACCATGTTCCCCATCATCCTGAAGAAACTGGATTAATAGAACTGTGAAACGACCTTTTGAAGACTCAATTATGGTGCCAAGTAAGTGGCAATACCTTGCAGGGCTGGGGCAATGTTCTCCAGGAGGCTGTGCATGCTCTAAATCAACATCTTCTCTATGGTTCTGTCTCTCCCATAATCAGGATCCATGGGTCCAAGACTCAAGGGGTGGAAATGGGAATGGCATCACTCACTATATCCCTAGTGACCCACTAGGAAATTTTTTGCTTTCTGTTCCTGCAATCTTAAGCTCTGCTGGTCTACAGGTTTTAGTCCTTTGGAGGAGTGCTGCCACCAGGGCCACAACCATGATTCCATTGAAGTGGAAATTAAGATTGCCACCAGGCCACTTTAGACTCTTCTTACCTGTGAATAAACAGGCAAAGTAGGAATTTACTGTATGGGCTGGGATGATTGATCCTGACTATCAAGGAGAAATAGGACTATATCGACGTAATGGGGCAAAGAAGAGTTTGCTTGGAATACAGGAGATCCTCTAGGATATCTCCTAGTACTGCCATGTCCTGTTATTAAAGTCAATGGAAAGTTGCCACAAACCAATCCAAGCATGACTAACAATGGCACAGAATCTTCAGTTATGAAAGTCTGGATCACCCTAACATGCAAAGGACCACTGCCTCCTGATGTGTTTGCTGAGGATAATGGGAACATGGAATGGGTAGTGGGAGAAGGTAGTGAGAAATATGAACTTCAACCACGTGACCAGTTACAGAAATGAGGACTGTAATAGTCATGAACCCTTCTTCCTTGTTTCGTTATGAGTATGATTGTTTATGTACACAAAATGAATTTCTTGTTTCCATCTCCAACCTTTTCCCTTATCATATGAAAAGTTATATTAATTTCATGTCATAATATTTAAGGATGGCAAGTTTAAGAGTGAATATTCCCTAAGTACTTGCACTCTATTCTGTAGGGAATTAATGCATTTCATGTTGTATGCAGGTGAAATGAACATTGTTAGGTGGAAATATATGTGTATTCTTGTCTGTTATTGTTTTTACTTAGAGACTAAGTATGGTTTAGGATAATGTGGATGGTTACCTAATTGACAAGCGGTGGACTGTGACAGGCTAATGTGTCAACTTGGCCAGGTCATTGTGTCCAGGTGTTTGGTCTAGCAAGTACTGGGCTAGTTGTAATACAAGGACATTTATGGACTTTTGTCTCCAGTGAGTTTACTGCACAGATGGCTAATTACATCTGCATCATCAAGGAGTTTGCCCTTCTCAATAGGAGATGCTTTCATCCAATCTGTTGAATACCTTAAAAGGGGAAGTGATTTCAACATTCAGAGAAAATTCCCAAGTTCGTCTTTGGACAGCCAACGTCTCCCAGAAACTCATCAAGGACCTTCATTGGACTTTCATCGGAGCCCCTGGTTTGCAGCCTGCCTGCAGAATCTGGACTTGTGCATCTCCACGTTTACGTGAGAGACTTTTATAAAATCTCTTATTATTGACAGATATATCCTGTTGATTCTGTTTTCCTAGAGAACCTTGACTAATACATCCACTTTACCATATTTCTTTTTTTTTTTTTTTTTA